>JAQIWE010000707.1:0-19774 GCA_034698565.1 Campodea plusiochaeta | reverse complement strand
TTCTGACATTCCAACAATTGATAATCCTTTGTTGACTTATTTGTTTTCTTTGACCAGCCTGCGAATTGTATTGAAAAGACACAATTTGAACTACCCAAACAAGTGGTCAATAATGGATTTACCCGTCAAAATAGTTTGAAGACATAACTAGTTTGAGTCCGTAAGATTTTGGAAGGACTATGCTACCTGATTCGAAATTTCAAAAAAAAAGTATCTCTAAACAGAAAATCTATGCAGTGGCACCTCTCTGCCTGGAGCTTTATTTTGATAAAGCAGGTACTTTGTATCAGACTGAATAACTAATAAAATGCTCTATGCACATTTTTCCTACAGCATTGTCCTGCTTTTTAATTATATTCCTATAAAGGTCCTGCTATATTACAGGTACACCTTGATATTTTGAATGAAGATTTTGTGTTAATTAATTAGAACTGACCAGCAAGGTGACTGTATGTTACTTTTATTAATAATGTTAATTAAGTTCATGGTACAACGTTGAAGCTTTTGTTCTTTTATTTAATAAGGTTTGTATTTACACTGCAATGGAACATGGAATTTTAGATAATTAGATACGTGAAGTTTCAAATTTAGCGCTTAATTTATGGTACAGCAAGAATTTTCAATGGAGTTTATACTGTATATTTTTGCGTCAGTTTCCGAATGAAATTGTATTCGAACATGTTAGCAGAGTTTTTTGTTTTATTTGAAAGTATAATGTAATATTTATGTGGAACTGTTTTAAATGTGAGTAAAATATTTTGAGAAATTGCTTCAAAGATATATTCTGAAAAGTGAATAACTCGGAATACCTCATCTATATTACATTAAACTTGTATTTTTTACAGCGGGAAGCCATGTTTTCCAACACAGATATCCCGTTTACTTTCTTTGTTCTCTATTGTACTCGCTTTCCCTAGAGACCAATAAGCTGTGTTGGAAAAGATGGCTTCCCGCAGCAAAAAAAAAAGTACCGCTTTAAGTCAAAAACTAGAATTGTAAATATAAGTGAAATTATGTACATTATTTAGTTTGCAGATTGATTATAGTCAAAAGAAAACATTAATCATTTTATTATTATATATTAACTGTAAGAGTCTGATAGTATTAATATAAATGAATTAAAAATGGATTACAAATATTCAAAGCATGATATCATGAAATATAGTAATATACAACATAGTAATACATAAATATAAACTGATAAATTTAATTCACATCACCAGTTTGTTTGAAATGAAGAAAAACTATTTAATTATTTTCAAATTGGTATCATTGACAGCACAGTATCAAGAACAACTTTGCAACGGTTAGAAATAATTTGATTTCTGTCTTGAAAATTGAATAACCTTTCAAGTATATATAAAAAACAAAGCAAAATAAATAATTTTGAATATATATATAAAAAAATGTATTACTAGCCTGGTAATTTTGTAGAAATGATGAAAAAATACAACTCATATAAATATGCGTATGTGTGAATGTATGTCTTTATAGGAGATGAAAAGAAAATGAATTTGGAGAATAAAAAAAGAGAACATTTTAAAAATAAAAAAGGGACAGAAATCCAGTAATCCACACTTGAAGAGCAACATTACTCCCTTGCAAACACCTATCTCTTCAGGAGTATAAACGCAATATTAAACTCTTTTGCGTAAATGATACATTCACATACGCCATAATACAAAATTAAATCTATTTAGAGATGCCAACTTTTGTTTAAAAACCAGGACTTAATTTTTCACGAATTTGTAAAAGATGAAATGTTATATAATAGTATGTAAAAAGAGCGAAACCTGCTTTCATGGTTTTGCAAAAAACTATATAGCTTATTTCCTGGAAAAAGCTATTCAAAAAATTGAGTGACATTGTTTCTACAACATGTTTTAGTAATTTTGAATTTTGTACAACTATATACGCTATACCCGATATAAGAAAAGAAATGGTTCCAAATTTGATAGAAAAGTCAGGAGTTTCATAGAAAAAAATAGTTAAAAAAATCTGAGGTAGTTTTCTTTAACGTCTCAACGATTCCTTTATTTTATCTTCAACGTATCCGTTTAAATCATCATTGAAGTCACAAGGCGATGCAAATCTCAGAGTCATAATTTTATTTAATAAACTTATCTATCATAGTCCCTCCACAAACCTTAACAAAAGAAATGGGATGGATCGTATAGGGGTCACTGTGAATGATATGATGAGAAATATATAAAAGTACATTATAACACCATAGCTTCTGTATGACATTACTGGAACAACAGTATCCACTCTTTTATGTTTTCTTATTGTCTGATTGATTCTGAACATCTTATAGTTCCGTTCTGGTTTCTACCCCAAATAGAGGTAGGAAAACGTTAAAGGGACTGGACAGCCAATTTTCTACTTTTTGAGTTCTTTTAATATTATTTTTCAATGAATTTTTGGATGATTTTTGAAAAAAGAATGAGCAAATCTGTAAACCCATTTTGGAGTTACGCCCACCTGAAGTTCACAGACAATTCCTTGAGTTACCTGTGAATCTCACTTTCAAAATCTTTCGGAGCTAGTTACTTGTGAACCATAAGTCGGAATTTAGTCAATCTTTTTTTAAAAGTCTTATAATAAATTAATTTATTTAATAAAATCTATCAGTCAAAGAATTATTTCGGAGTGGAGGATTTAGTAAAGTCCCACCTCGTGAATAAATCACCTTAAACCTTACTCACTGACCTACATCATCCACTGGACAGAAAAACTGAACATCCTCAAAATATCTGGAAGACTGGCAACCTTAAACTTATTCCTTCCATCTTCCAACACCAGCAGAACTAGAATACCTTGCTATAATATAGCTCCTACAAACAGCCGTACAACTCCAGCTCAATTTCTACATCTATACATGTATATATATGTTCACTTTTTTCTTCTATTTCTCAAAGTAGATTTAGAGGAAATATGATAGGTCGAAAATAAGGCGAGAGAAAATGTATGAAAAGTTGGAAGAATTCTTTTTTTCTTTCCTGTTATTTTTATAGATGGTGTTCTTGTGAAAATGGGAGGCTAAATGTTGTAATATACGTGTATAGCAATTGTTGAGAGGTCATTTTTAAAAGTTATTATTTACACTGACATGTAAAAAATGTTTATGGTAATATGGGGCTAAAAAGAAAAATGGAGGAGATTTCAGAAATGTTTGTAAATGTGTCAAGTAATTTGGGTTTGGTCTGTTGAAGTAATTCGGATTTAGTGAGATATTACAGTTCGTTGACATTACATTTTTGAAAAATGTTTTTTTAAGATACAGTCGTACACAATGAATCGAGTCTGGAAACTCACATATGAGCTGACTTTTTTTTAACAAGTTTCAGGTTACAACAGTGAAAGAAGCTTTATCCCGTTGTATAAGCAGCAGCAGGATAGAAATTCTGAAAGTATCTGTAACAGAATAATGAGTCAGTAGATGGGCAATTTAAATGTGAACCATTTCAGTTCTTTCGAACTTACAATATACAAAAGGCTCTCGAATTCCAGTAAGTAATGCAAACACGGTTCTGATCAAAAATGTTTTCAAAAGACTTGCACAAATTATTTATTCAGTCGTTTTCGCACTTAATACATTTACTCTCCACAGAAGATGAAATAGTCTTTTTTGCTTTAAAAAGCAAACACCAACAAGAAATTCTTTCAAGAACTGGAAGAAGACGAGAAGTAAAGATAATTTATGTCAATACTTGCTAGCATTTCCAAAAAAATCGTACAACAACTTTTAAAACTTTGACATACCCCTCGATCGTCAATCCCCATTTCTCAGCACTTCTCTTAATCACAAGCCCCACCGAATCTTCCGTTCCAAAGGGCGTTAAGAAAGATATCGTCACCGTAAACACAACCCATCGCCATTTTGTGATCCGCAATAACAAGTGTAATCCTTACTGTCAAGATTGTTCTACAAAACAGTTAGACAGAAGTACTAATTGGCATTTTCCACTCGGATTATTGTAATGTTATTCCGTTTCCGTTTAGCGAAATTAATTTATGATTCTGCATTAAAGAGAGAGAGAAAGGTATCAGAGGAAGAATGACATAGGTGTAGGAAGTGGGGGGTAGGTGGAGGCTACTGAAATATTGTGTAAAAGTTAGTATTAATCGAATTTCCTCATTAGTTTAGTGACCTTTTGGTTATAATGTAATCAATCCTGAAAATGAACATTACCTTGCAGGAGTTGACAATCAATTTGGATTAAACAGTTGTCAGTGTGAAATACTTGAGTATGTAATTTGATATGTATGTCGTATGTTTTATAGCGGCAAATATTTTTAAGCACAGCTTTTTGTTTACTATTCCTTCCGATCCTTCGTGTTTCCTTGTATAGATGTAAACAAGACATAGAAAGATTTGGGGATGACCTTGTGCCACCTTACATCAGTGACAATAACCCAATGAAAATTATCTGTAATACTGTAAAACTGTATTAAAGGCGTATTTTTTTCAGCGGGAAGCCATCTTTTCCAACACAGATTATCGGTCTCTAGGAAAGACGAGTACAAAGAGGACAACGAAAGTAAAACGGGATGTGTGTTGGAAATTGCAGCTCCCCGCTGAAAAAAATACAGGTTTAATCTGCTAGAAGTGGTAAGCTATTGACATTAAATTGAAATGATCATTAAATTGGAACTATTTGCTACTAAATTCATGTTATAAATCATATTGATCAAGAATTGTCCATGCTTGGAGAGATAAACTATCCATCATTTCTAGTACTCAATTATATGGCTATATGATTCACCTCCAATGAGGAAAAGAACGTGTTTGACTTAAATCATGTTAATAGTATTTGAGAAAACCGCTGAATATTCCAGTAAAATCTCTTTCATGGCTTTTAATGGAAGAAGCATCTAAACTGAACTAAGATATTGATGGTTCCTAAACTTAAACTAACGAAACATGCTGGTTCTAATTGGTGTTATATCATACTGATGTCATTTCAGTTCGGTAGGTTCTATTTGTTTGTCATTATTTGATACAGCAAAAACATTTCTGACCAGGTTGTGACGTCATGAGTAATTTGTAGTTACTTAATGCTCCAATAGTAGGAATCGAGTTAGTAGCCAGCTAGCAGACTCAAAAATAATCTTAACTGGAATCAAGGAACCAAACATCACTGATGTAATAAACACTGATGATAAAAACTTAAATTTCAGCATACTGCTTGACCCTATCCCTTCCCTACATTTCCTTCCTCCTTCCGCCCATGTTTGTTGTATATACCTTGACAAAGATGTGATGGTAAATCGTTACGAAGGATGGTTGGGATTACATGAGATTTTAATGCGCGCTTAAATCAGAAAGCAGATGGAGAGGTACCTAGAACTAGAGTAGGGTAAGGGGTAGGAGTTTTGTCTCTGGTGCTGGTCCTTCAAAAAACCTCTTGAATAGAGTTATGGATTTTTTGGGTTGGTCCAAAATTAATGCCTTGGTTGTTTGGAAATTAAACTGGTTTTCTGTTTGGATTATTTGTAGTTGCACACTTTTAAGATGACATTGATAATTAAATTGAAAGTAAAGGGAGGAAAAATAAGATATTGTTTTTCAGCAGTAAAATGTGTTGGATTTTATGTACAGTATGATATTAAAATCAAGATTTTTAGCATTAATCATGCCAGTCAAAAACTTTTCGTGTGCTTGAATATTGTCAGTGGTAACGCTAGGGAGGGGTCAGGGGGTGCAACTGCATCCCTGTCGGACACGACCTGGACCCCCCGTCGGACACAGTCTGTCGGAGACCAAAACTATTTTTGACACCCTACCCCTATATACTTTCTTGTGATACAAAAACGAAATATTTCGGCCTCGTACGTCGCCCTCGCAATATTTCAGTCATTCTACATAACAAAAAAAGTAAAGAAACGTAAAGAAGTAAAGACTTCGATTACAAAAGGAAAAAAAAATGTCTTTTATTGTGAGACCTCCAGTCGGGCAGATACCGACCCCCTGTCGGACACGACTCTGGGGTCACCACTGAATATTGTTCAATTTAGAATGAGAAATGATTTGAAACCTTCTAGCTCGGTTCTTTTAGGGTGGTTCCAGCTCAATCAAGGCTTGTTATCATAAAAATTATATCAACACATAAGTCGTTGCTGCTCGAAAAGAATAAGACTGTTTCTAATATTATTCCATCTATAAAATTTGAAATTAAAAAGAAATTTGGAATTATAAAATTATAATGGAAGCAGTAAAGTTGTTTTAGTCTCAGTAATTATAGCACTTGATGTTTTCAACTGAACTCATCTGAAGCTCATTTTAAATTTACAACACATTGACTGAGAAACTTCCAACCTCGAAAGAAAATTACCCACACAATCTTCACAATCCCCCTAGAGGCAACATAAAACTTCACTCATATATCTCTTCCTTCATTTAACAAATTCGCTGTAAAAAGTCAAGCCCATCCACAGTTTTAATCTAATGGTTTGTTATTAATAAAGAAGAAACTGCTCAAAACAAATGAAAACTTTCTATCATATGTTCTTTCCTTCCTTAATATAATATCAGCCTATTCGAGCGTGCAAATAACGTTGGGGCTTTTGTAATTTCCCAGCTGCCATTTACCATACACTTGGAAGACAAAGTTGCGGCGGAAAAATAAATAATGGAAAAAAGACTAACTTTTTTTTGCAACTAAAACAATTAACTCTAAGACTAATTAAAAGGTGAAGATATATATCTTAGTTACTGCAAGGGTTGTCAGGTTTTTGGATAAAGTAATCTGGAGGTTATGAAAAAGTGTGTTTTATTGTTGGTGTAGTCCTCAACTCTCATGAGAATAGTCAGAAGCATAAGAATGATATCTGTTCTATATGATAATAGTCAGGCATAAGAATAGCCTCATGAACTTCTGTCTTCAAAGTACATCAACAGTATTCTAACTTATTTTAAAGCACTTAACTACAGGTGCATTAACCAGATTCTCAGATACACCATTCAATATACTGTAGTTCGCATTTCTGAAGAAATACGACTTCTTTATGACGTCAGTTCTTGACCAATGGATTTGATCGAGTATTCTCGTTTTCGTTCGTAAGTGCTGGAAAATTGAACGAAATTTTGCATTGCTGCTGCAAATAAACCTTTCAATATCCTGATATCTTAAAACATTAAACTAAATTCAGATATAAATGCCGTTTGCTACTAGCGTTGAGTTGGAAGGAGAGGAAAACATTGATTAGGCGGATGAAATAAACAAAGATGTTTTGCCCTTCTCTGTATGCTTTTAATAAATATTCATTAATTTACGAGTCGTTTCAGAGCATTACACTCCATTATGAGGCAGATTCTACAAAATACAAGTAATATAAATTAGTGAAATTAATAAAAAAAATTATGATTACTAATTGATGACAGTTCTAAAAACTGTAATCGTTGTATGGAACTTGGTGTAGGTATTTTACAAACTTTGTAGCTATATATTCTCTATTTTTTTCTAGGACATCTCCATCTTTTACTAAATGAGGTGACCACAAGTCCACACAACGCTACGATATTCTATATAAGGGCGAAAATAATCGTAGTCTTAGTAAAACGGACGATTTGGGTGTACTTTATAAATAACAAATTGGTGTTGTCACTTTCTAAATGATCTACAGGAAGTGTGAACAGTAGACAAGTGAAGTCGATTAAAAAACTCTTCAAAGCTTATTTCATCAGGTTCAATTTTTTTCCCAGAATTACAAAGAAATAATGGAAAAACGTCCATAGCAATATTCTCTGTCACCTTATAGATTTCTAATAACTACTTTGTTCTATAACGGTATTTCCGGGTGTTTCCTAGCAATTACAAAACATAAGAAATTCCCAGTAATCGTCGACAAAATATATATTGTATTTTTGTTTTTATTTCTTACTGATATAAAATTCTCGGAAGTTTTCTGATAACTTGCTTTATAAATTAATAGTACTGTGATAACTTGGGGTCATAAAGAGGAAAACTTTTAATGAATGAAAACCAAGAATGAATGAGTGAAAAACAATTAATGAATGAAACCTTCTAAAGAATGAAACAAGATTTTCCACGGTGGTGTCTTACTGGTTTAGCTGTCAGATTATTTTGATCTAATGAAAAATATTTCATAGGTACTGTAAGAAAAAATATCAGAAAACAGATTCTTTGTAAAATCAGTGATATTATAAGATTTCTGGACATAACCTGATCACTGATCTGGCCTATAGGGACGTAAATTAGGCAAGCTTATAACAGGCCATACCTATAAACTGCTTATAATACCAAGTTACTGGGTTAATCTACTTCTTGGTCTGATTAGGTCAAGTTAGGCTATGAAAGTCTGAAAATGATTAAGCTGACATGAGAATAAATTATCTGCGTTGAAACGATGGTTCACATCTCCAAAAAAAGTGAACAACTTTAGTTAATTTTTAGTAAAGTTAACAAACAATAAGCCAACTGATAGTGTGAGATAAAAAGACCAAATATAAATAAATTTGAAAATAAAGAATTGTGATCATAAAAACTCAAATCCACTCATACCTTTATTTAACCTCGTTGGAAATGAATTTTTATGTAAGATTGCTTTCAGTCCATTTTTCAAATCCTGCTTTCGATTGTTAATTTCTATTAGAGAAAGAAATGCTTCATTTTATTTATAACTATATCAGATCTCCAAAACCCCGTTACCTGACATCCCTGTTCCACGAAGAGCGTGCAAATTAGAAGTGGGTTAAAAATTTCTTTATTTTCGTAAAGTTCTTCACAACTGTTGTTTTAAGAGTGGAGTTGATTTTCTCAGACTTCTCCACAAAAGTTTGAAGAGATCTTACTTAAGTCTGTAAGCGTACTTCACAATTCTCTCATATAACACCAAGCAAGCTGTAGGTTTAAAGAGAAAGCTAGTATAGTTTATATTGGTAAGGTAAAAATATCTGAAAATATTGGGTTTCTGTAATCCTGTATTAAAGTTTGGTGTTATAAGTTTTTGGGTGAGACGAAATTAAGTGTTCTAATTTTGTAAGATTGTTTGTGATGTTGCAGTACCATGAATGGCTTCCATTGAAGGTTTTATTAATGTCATAATTTACATTTTTATTCTAATAGTGCTGCACATTTATTAAAGATAAAACATAATTATGTATATCGTAATAGGTAATTTAGAATGAACAATGAGTGACATTGTTTCGAAACTATATCAATTTTCAAGTATGTAATGAAAATGAGTCAAAATACCAAATTTTCTCTTAAATAAATGTTGAAGCCTCCTAATTTCCTTGGTGTTTTGAGGTCTGATCTCAAGAATTAAACAGAAAATATCCGTAAATTTTCAACTTTACTGCCAAAAGACATTATCAAACAATGTACAAAATTTCAAAACAGAGTTAAAGAAATATAAACAAAACCATGTATGTATTTTTTTTGTATATTTTCCTTTAACTGTTTTGAAATTTTGTATATCATTTGGTATTTCGTTGCAGTAAACATGAAAATGTACGGATATTTTCTGCTTAATTCTTGAGATAAGACCCCAAATTACTAAGGCAAATTTGTTTTATTTAATTTTTATTTCTAATTCATGATTTTGAACGGATTAAAATATTTATAACTAAAAATGGTACAATAATAGAAAAAAAACAATACAACATCAAAACTAATACACAAAATAAACATATTTGCTATAGAAATGTTAAATTTCTATTAATACTTATGAAGTGGGAATGATAGTTATATAGGAGTCTTTTGAAAAGGCTTATTTCTGTATTGTAGAGTTAAAAATTAAATACTAAATATTTCTGTACGAATTACTTTCAAAAACATTTTTGTATCGGTTTACTTCTTAGAGAATATTTTCATCTGTGACATATAAACATTGCCACCTTGATACTTAAACATCATAAAATATTGTTATCTTAATTATTTTGTCCTTTCATTTATTATTTTTATCGTTCTCACTTGAAATAAACAGGAACTTCTACGTTGACGAGATGAAGTTATTCTAGGCGCAATAATAATAACTAAAATAGCTCAGAGTAATTTATTTAACAGGAAGAAGTTATTTAAAGAACGAACTTGAAAATAAAGGATTAAGTTATAAGTAGAGTACTGTGTATAAACTGAATATGAGAATTGGTACAAATTCACGATGAAAACCTAATTTAAATGAAATGAGCTAATCTCAATAATCAATTGGTGTCTTTCAACAATGATCCTTGTTTCAATTTTTTTTAATTATCATCGAGGCAACTTTTAAAAATTAAATAACCGAAAATCACGGTTGATGAACAACATCTCTATCAATTAAAGAAGAACATTATTAAGGCAGAAAAATTCGTCTTTATTTATGTTGATTCATTTTTCTACTTCTCATATCAATTATTTTGAACAGAATATAGATCTACGAAAAATATTTTCGCCATCTTTATTGCCGTTAACTCTATAACATGCTAATAAGTTGATTATGGAAACGTCCTCTCTTTTTTTATTTATTTGATCGCTCGTTTTTTTATTTGACTACTAACAGACTCCGCATAAGTAGATATATTATCACTATAACTAATACTTTATTTTTTAGAAAAATGTCTTATTCGACTGATTCGAGAATCCATATAAATCAGTGCTTCGTCATATTTAAATTACCCCATTAAAGTTGCCCTTGAATATCAGACCATTTCACAGATATGACATTTCATATTGTAATAAAATATTAAATGACCCAAAATTTTCCTAAGAAACTTTCCTTCAGACTTAATTAAGTCTCAAAAACACTTAACTTAGTACCCATCACGTTTCCGGTTATGTCGTCATGTAAGTGTAGTTTCTTCATACAAATCTCCCTAAGGGAATTTCTTCATCAATAAATAAAGCAACTTCAAAGCTCTTCCAATCTTTTGGTATACTTTTCTCGCTTCATAACTGTTCCTAATAGCAAGTGCCTCAAATAGTAATAGGCAGGTAAACGGAATGAACATGGGACCATGCTTTAAGTAAAAATTATTGAATGTGCTCATGGAACAAATTATACGGTTTTATTGTAAAAATATTTGAACTAATAAGTAAATATATCTTGTAGTAGATATATCCATTGTTATATAGTTATAATTATAACTAGGTTATATAGTAATAATTCTTCCATGTAAATATTAGCAGACTAAGTTCATTATTCATTAAGTTGAAAGGTTTGGGGTATTTAGTCACCAAGGAATAGACATGATATAAGACAGTTGTTTCGCTTCTTAAAGACTCATCAGTTATACTTGTCCGAGGATTGATATGACACTATGTGTATCACTCATCATTCCTGCTTTACGATGTTAGAAAATGATAGTATAAAACTATCAACTGAAGTGTGCATCTATATAGCAACTACACTTTAGCTGTCTATTCCTTGGTGACTAAACACCCCAAACCTTCTAACTTAACAAATTAGGTCACTATAGTTTCTATCTATAGTATCATTATTAATTCTTCTATTACAACATTATTAAAGACCTCTCTTTTCATTTTCCTTCTTTCCAGAAATATTCATATTTGGTGCTACGAGAATCTTCCAAATAAAACACAAATACTAGTTGATAATTTCGGGTCTATATATAAAAGAAAGCAAATTTTAATACAGTTTGCAATATCATAAAAAATGAATACAGAAGGAGAAGTAACCTAGAACTGGAAGAGCTAATACAAGGTGCAGGTATCATCAGAAATATTAAATCACAGCGACTCAGGTGGATTGGGTATGTGCAGAGAATGGAGGATAGCAGGGTTCCAAAAATGATTTCAGACTAGATGCCACTGAGCAAAAAAGCCAGGGGAAGACCAAAACGACGATAGTTTGGCAGAATACAAGATGACTTATTGAAAATGCATATTCAAAATTGGAAAAAAAATTAGCTGTTAACCGAGGTGTCTGGTTCCAAATTAGTGAAGAGGCCAAAATCCATCAGAGATTGTAGCGTTAGCAGAAGAAAAAGAAAAGCATAAGAATAATAACTGTGCAATTCACCTTTTCGCTATAAAAACCACCTCCATAAAAAAGTACTATTGATTCGAATAGTGATGTGTTACTTTTGTCAGTCAGAAATAGGAAGTAGAAATATAAATCATATTTAGTGAGCATTTATGCTAATAATTTATCGGTGAATTCGAGAGAGAGAGGGTTGGTAGTCGATAAAATGTCTAAGAAAATTCCCATTCCGTAGGTTGAAGTTTTGAGATTCGTTTTCTTGAAATGGAAAGGGATGAATCTATACGTACATGTCTCACAATTTTCAGAGCTTCATACGATTTTTTAAGACAGACAATGTCGGTATTGTTAAATAAATAACATTGCATTAATCTATAAGAACAGTGTTATAATTAATAAATACACTGAAATCTACATCGAGTTAATTTCTCTAACAAGGAATTGAAGGAAAAGTGTTATTATAAATTTCCGTAATTATATGTCATCTTGAATTAGTCTAAATGAATAAGGGAGTACAATAAATATGGACAGGAACCATAGTATTTGCCAATTGATTTTAGATAGAGGCTGAGTATAATGAGGTTGAGAATCCCGGAAACCAGGATCTTTCCGATGTATGAAAATAGTGATTGATATACAGATAATAACATGTAAAATTGCATGAGAACTGTTGTGACAATTCTTTGTAAACAAATAATGTTGTTTCCTTGAATCTTTGACTTATATTTCAGTGTAATAAATTCAAATAATTACTTTATTTTATAGATTACTTATGTTATTTCAAGTTTTAATGCAGTTTTTTTGTTCGAAACATTGTCAGATGTAAAACTATACATCAGGAAAAAAATAATCGAAACCACCCGTTCCTGTTTTTACCAAAAATTGTCATTCACTCGCTGACAAATTTTCATCCATTCCTTAATTATTACCACAAAAGACTCGACGGAAACAGAAGTTTCACTGAAAGAAAGAGAAACTTTTCTTACAAAACCTCTACATTTTAAATATTCCACTCATGAATTCCCAATACTTTCGTATCTCAATTGCTGGATAGATCAATTTCAAAGAAAACGATCAAAATCTATAAACCAGAATGAGATTTGCGAATATAATTTTATCCAATACATACACTATATAGTATATAGTAACACTTTGAAAAAACTTTGTACAATCAATGCCAATCACGAACAAGAAAAAAAAATAAGAGAAAAAATCCGATAGTATCATCAGCCCGGATTCTTTGAGACCGATTTATAAATTTGCTGGGTTCTTCTTAGTCTGATTTTGTAGGATAGAAAGACTTGAAACAATATGAGATTCACTTTTGGAATCATCGCTTGTTCGGAGTAGTTGAAGCGGACAGTCGTGCTGACATCTAGAAGGGAAAAAGTGAATTAAGAAAGGGAGCTTTTTTCTTGGGCAAGGGCGTCGGTGGATTACGGAAGTGGAGTGCTATAGAGTTCTTACAATATATGGAACGCTGTATCTACAGAATTATAATGAAATTACTGAAACAATGTTTCTTGTTGTGTTTTTTATATTCGTACAGGAAGGGAATATTTCAAAGGCATCTTGAAAATGTTTTAATATATATCATTTTTAATTCTTTAAAATTTGCAGAATTTTACATTATTTCTCACAGTAAAACATCTCTGGATTTTCCAAATATATAGTACCGCCAATATTCAAAAAGTTCATGTTAAAAGTATATGATTCATATGTCCAAGAACTACAACGGTGTAGAGAAATATAGTTCTAAAAAAATCATTAACTTTTATTTTTAACGATAATAATTTTTAAAACATTTTAAATCGTCTTTCAGGATGTATCTGGATTATCAAAATAACAATTTTGGTCAACTCTGCGGGAGATGCTTAGGTTCAATAAAAGCACGTTATTAATCATATACAGTCACATTTAATACAAAATGTAGATGTGTTTTTATACTGCACGGTAATTATCAAATTTATTAAGTGAGTGTAAATTCATTCCCCAAAATCTGGAAGTTAGTTAATATTGCAGAGATTAATGTTAATACATGCACTGCTAAATCTATCTAAACAATACAGTAGATTTTGAAATCCTTGAAATGTGTTGCAACTTGAAAAAACACCTGAGTCGAAAATTTAGTAAGAGTTCAATTTATATCTTGCTATGGTGAGGAATATTTACAATGGAATCGGCTCATTGCACTTACAAGATGTACAAGTTTGATTGACTGTCGTCTGTCGTCCAGCAATTGCAGTATAACATAGAAAGGTACTGAAAGGATATACGTGAAGCAGCCGGAACTATCAGTTGTAAATAGACACGAATTAATTGGTCCACCCCGTGATTTTATTCTTAATATACATTTCTGTGAGGCTGCATGAATCTCAAAAGCCATCCTGATGAAGAAATGATATGAGAAGTAAAAAAAATTGTCGCATACTGAATTTGAAACCAGGACTTCAGGGCCGTAACACTTGATCACGATTACTCCTCCAATGACGTAAGAAAACATAACTAGAAATAAGACTAATTGATCCTCCCAACTCCCCCTCCTGCCACCGCCACTTCTCATTTCCTCTCCCTCTGATGAAATCTTCCCTTTTCAACAACTTAGAGATAAAACGACTCGCAAAACAACTCACTTCTTCTTTACGCTTCTGATAACATGAAGAACTACGGAATTTTTTTCTCAACTGCAACATTATTTTGAACAATAAATTCCACTAGAGGCTATCATAACAATCAACAGTCAGAAACGAAATGACTTTTTTTCCTTCTTCTTCCGGTTTGAGTATTTCAGATGTGATTAGGTTAAGTCTCAAGGGATTTTTTAAGGAAATTGAGTGATGAGTTTGATTAGGGATTAATTTATTTTTGAGTGATATAACAATAAGGAAGGTGAAATTATGTGAGAGATTTGTAGGTTTTATTTTTATATTTTTTGCTTACTCCGAGACTTTAGAAAATACATTCAGTTAATATTTGCCACATATTAATTTTCATGGGTCTGTAATCCAGTTCACTTTTATAATTAAAGTAGCTTTAATTTGTGATATTAAACAAGTTAGATCCCCTTCACTAAAGAAGTGAAGGTATGGCAGATTTTTAAATCCAGTAATAGCTCGTTTTAAATATAGCCGCGTAGTTAATCCATATTGCAAAAAATATGTTAATTTGTTATAATCAGTTTTAATTTATTATCATTTCAATATTTTGTTAGTATTTAATTTAATTATTATCGAACGAAAGAATGGGTTTTTCCTGCGTAAACTGTTCCAGTATATGCAGGAATAACCTATTTTTCTGCTCGATAATTGTAACAAAACCTGTAGTAAATTGTATTTAAGTATCTAATTTAGTTTAAAATTATGTTCAAAGAAAGGATTGGTTTAAAACTATTTATACCATTATTAAATCCATTCAAGTTCGAGGGTTGTTCAGATGTTCGTTTTCAGCTTGGTTCTTAGCAAGTTTGTGCCACGCAAATGAAAAATGTTCGCTGAAAGCATATATGAGAATAATAAACTTAATCGCTACTGCAAATAAAATAAATTAGTATTGAAACCTGACAATGAGAGACTAATCTCCTACTCGGGAGTTTCCTCAGTCAGGAGAAAATATTTTCCATATTTTCATTTGCATTCAAAGTATATGTGCTGCGGTTTCCTCAAGAACACACTCCGTAAAATTACGATCTGGGAAATCAAGGGTTTCTTGATGACTCAATAAAGTTTTTAATCTCATTTTGCACTGGAAATTAAAAACTTCAATATAGAGCATCTTCCATAATTGTTTGCAACGATAAAGTAATTTATTCTTAAACTTCCGAGAATAATTCTGCTGCAATAGCCATTAAACTATCAGGTATGAAAACTCAAGATTTTATTCGAAACAAATTTTAAAAGATTATCTTAAAACAAAGAAAAAAAAAACGGTCAACTGAAATGATTGCTCTACTTTGGCACCTTTCAGCATGTTTTCACAGTTTTACTTAACTATAAGAATGAACAGGTATGGATCTACAGGGAAGCACAGTTTCACTTCCATCACGGCTACTTTTCTATTCAATATTCTCTTCCGCAGTTTTCGGTCTCAAATTTAAAATTAGCAGTACTCAGTACTGAAATCGATTTACCACTTCATATTAAGTGTTTAAAATTTTAAAGATGATTCAATTTTTTTATGTGTGTTTATGAGAACAATATCCTTCAATGTAAAAAATATTGAAGCTGTAGGAGAAATACAATGAAATAAAATTAATATAGTGATTAATATATCTTCGTAATTATAAAACACTATATTTTTATTTATTTATTTCATTCCAATTTCCTTATCGATCATCTCTCCTCCTAAATTACCAATATATCTTCTTAAACATCACACAAATGATCTGTTTCTTTTCAATTTGGAACCTTCTGTGCTGAGTATAACGTTACAAATCCTATCTTAACTTTATTGACTTTAGTGGTGGAATATTACAATATTTGTTATTCTTATACTTTATTCATATAACTTGTGCGTTTTCCCGATATATCTCCCAACTTTTTTCCCTTCTTGAAGGAAATTCAATTTCTTAACTTCAGCAGATCTAAAGGAGGATTTGATTGGTGGCTTTTGGAATGGATAGCAGCGCACCACGCGGTTGAAAGATGAGTTAGTTCGGTAGTTAAGTAAGCTGCTGGCAGTGGATATTTTGAATATGATCTGAAACAAAATAATGCTAAATAACTGAAAGAATTTAATTAATATAAAATTTAAAGACAAGTATTAGTAATGAAAATATATTTGAGAAAACTAAGGAAGACTTTTTATCTATATAGTGTAAACACATTGAATATATATGCATTCTACGACAACTACTGATAAAAAAAGACCTTATGCGAAATGCTACGATATTTTGCAATATTTAGCTTTCTTTTGTGGCATACAGTGAAACAGCAGAAACTGGTCTCAATAATGGATTCAAAATTTTAAGTTTCAAATAATCTTTTCCAGATTTTGAGATTCTCTTCTTTGACTTATATTTGGTTTATCAGCACTTCTTTTAACCAATGATGTTCATTAACCCAATCATTTCTTGAAGAAATGGATGATTTCTGGTCGAGATGAAACCTTAAATTAAAGCAAAATCTCAAATTCTTCTACTTTTTAATGTCTTTTATTGTATAGTTCAACGAGTAATACTGGCAACTTCAGTACAGCCTTAAAATATAAACTCTAAAAATAGAAAACACACACCGAACACGAATACTATTATCGCAACACCTGTAAACACTATCCATACCTAAAATACAATCGAAACTTTCTATATATTTCATCGCAGAGCACAAAAAAGGTCGAAATTCTTTGACATTTTCCTCCTAAACGTGGAAAGATACGGTAGAGGGAGAAGGAAAGAAAAAAAAGTGCGTCGGTTGAGCAGCTTCGGATTTATCACAAATGGCCTCATCGATTCCTCTTCTTTAAAGGCAATAAAGAGTGACATATAGTTCGCCATTTCTTATTCGGAGACTCCAGTGCTGAACTGAATTACGAGGTCTAGTACCTTATAGGTGTTGTAGTACTTTATTATTTGGTTTAGATGGAGTATTATCTCGGCTTTGACTTAGATTTTTCATAAAACTAGTGATGGAATTTCACCAGTATTTTTAGATTTGTCTCTCCTAAATTTGGAGATATTTTTTTGTAAAATAGTCTTTACCACTTTATTGCTCAATTCACAACAGTGTTTAGTAAGTAGTTTTTTCAAAGCCATTTTTAATCACTTAAGTAACTCGGAAAGCTTCTAATGTAAATTTTTGAAGTAACAGAGGCAATATTGTCTTAAGAAAATTTTTCAGTACTCTGTGTGCACTGAAAATGTTAGTAACTTATAAGCCAGATTAAAATATTTATATCTAGGAATCGTAATGAGAAAAAATAAGTCATTAATTATTGGACTCACAGATTCCAACTTGCAGGTTCCAGTAAAAAATCGTTCTCTTTGGTAATTAGGACAATGACTTCCTCGTCCATTCTAATTTACTGATATCTCAAAGTTGAGAAATATTACTTGTGTAAAATAATGCTTTTTAGATGTGTAAAATAATGTTGAAGCAATTACTTAGAAATGTCATTGAGATTCTATTGCTATAAATTGATAGTGAACTCATCAACCCTATAACAAACCTACCTACAAATTAATTGTTTCAGTTTGTTTACAGTTATTTTTGTAAACATGTCATTTCGTAATTAGTTCTGTACAGTAATTACATTATTCGTTTATCAATCAATGATGAATATATAGTCTATCGTATACAAATGTACAAATTTCCAAACAACTATCAAGATCGACTGCATCTTTAGGTTTCTAATGATATTTTACAGGGTTACCTGCAGCTAAATCGTCTTTTCTGATATTATAACATAATAATATAAGTCTTCTTGATATAAATAACTCATATTATTTTACTTACCTCCCAAAAATCATCAGTTGTGGAGATATTTACCTTAGAAAATGCAGGAAAATAAGCTTTAAGGTAGCGGAGCAAGCGTGACCCAAAACAAGACAACTGCTGATATATGAATAAAATGATTAATTTGCATTACTTTTAAGTCAGTTTTGCTACTACTTAATATATATTTGTTTTTCTGCAAATAACTTGCGTATTTTCGCAAGGCAGCGAAATTAAGCAGGTCGAAATTAAGCATATATACTTTCTCTTACTATATATACAAAAATATTTACGATCATTAAAGACTCTCGTATAACTTCTGGAAATTATAGCAGAGAGTCTCATCTTGACATTTCGAAACAAAACGAGGATCAACGCTTGAAAATCTCGATACTACTATATCCCGAGAACCTCGAAACATAAAAATATTGCCAGAAACCAGATGCTATTGAAAAAAGTAGTATATATAAGCATGGGAAACGTAACATACATTTAAAAAAAATGTAAGGTCCTAAATAATCGAGAATCGATATGAGGTTATTTTCTCCCAGAATTATTATGAAACTTCACCATTAAGGGCATTCGGTATCTCGGGACAGGTATAGGGATTCCCATTATACGTAATTAATTCATTTCTCGAAGGCTACTGGCGATATTTACTCTTTCACTAATTGAAGCGCATTGAAGAATTCTATGCCGTTTCTGAACTGAAATCTCGATTATCGTAGCCCAATTATTTTTAATGGGTGGTTTTCCAGAGCGCAGTTTTTAGTAAACACATTTAATTTTTTTTTAAATTAAATTGAAATTGGAGGTAGAGACGACATAGATCTTTCAATTCCCTGATGTATATTAAAACAAAAATTACTAAAAATATCTTCTTAAATAACGAAATTATGGAATAACTACGGAACTCAAATACTCAATCATATTTGACCTTCAAATGGGTCACTGTTGACCTTGAAAAAAGTGAAATAAAATTAATTGTTTGTATGATCAATATAACATTCAGTCGTAAGGGCTAGGCCTACCTACTTCTGTACGGTACAGTTTTATTAACATTTAAAATTTTGGAAAATCTCAGCTACACAGAATTCTTTTTTTGCTATGTTCCATTTGTGAGTCATGTTTATAAATATTATTTATGTTACTACATAATAATATTGTTGATATTGAAGTTGAATATGTTTGGTTTTCGATGGCTCGAAACTGTTCTGACAATGACCTTTTACAGTGGATAAGATAGATACTTATCATTCTTGCTCGTGTGGAGATTAAGTGACGTATTCATGTTTAAGATATTTCTTGGGTCTGGCCACTTATACAAAACAAACAAATTAGCTTCAGGACGTTTCACCTTTATTAATAAAAAGGCTTTATCAACTGTACAATAAAAGTTTGAA
>JAQIWE010000706.1:0-19777 GCA_034698565.1 Campodea plusiochaeta | reverse complement strand
TATAAGAATAAAAAACTTCATCCTGAATCCAATGATACCAAACACTACATAATTGCTTTAAAAAAGTAGCATTAAAAATGTACTGGATTTAACATAGAATTCCCTAAATTTGAACTCACTTTTGATTCTGGGTTTAGGAGTTTTTAAGTCTTGGCTTTTTTTTTCTTTTAAAAGTGAAAAACTATTTCTGAGTTTACAGTACAGTATTGTATCTATTTCCATTCCCATTAAAGAATTTAATTTTAACCAGCTAATATATTGTGGTCTTTGTAATCTCAGCAAATTAAATAGTTTAGATTATATTTTACTTTACTGGGCCTTTCCATCACCAAGCAGGCAGGTTGAATAAAATTTATCAGAGGACCATTTCCAATTTTCTTTTAGAAAATATATGTGAAAGTACCATCAAATACCTTTCTAAAGCTGTTTTCAATTTTTTTCTTTTGGTCAACTCCCTGCTGACCTATGACCCAGCATAATTTTGTGCTATTTCAGCAAAATCATGACCCAAAACTCTGTTGTTGAAATTGAAATACAGTGTATTTCAGTAACTATTAAAGATAGAGACTTGATTCTGTTTTTGTTTGAAAGGTCACAACTAGTACTTACTTTTAAACTGCTGGTTTAGATTACTATGCTATAAATAGTTACTTCATAAACAATTTATGAAACTGGAAATTGCATATTTTTCTGATATTCAGGGTGCTTTTGCAGGGTTCCTGATTGACTTACAGATCTGAAACAAAAACAGTGTTGTAGTTCTTGTGTCGCATTGTCATAGGTTATCTTTAGATTTCTGGTAGGTGCCCTGGTTGGGTAACTATGAAGGTAAGAAAAGTGTAAAAATACATTTTTCACTCTCAAAGATTAGATAATTTCTCAAAAAATGTCATTTTTATTTTTTGGAAACAAGACATATTTTTGTTGTTTACTTATGGTAAGCCATCAAAATTAAGCTGTTTTAAGGATTAATGTTGGTCCAATGCAAGGGATAACGGTTGCTTCAATGCTTATTGACAGCAGAATTGGAATTTAGGACATTTCACATAAGGATAACAATTTTCGCGCAATAATTGTATAATTGAAGTGGTAACAGATTTTTAAAAATATATGATTTTCGATGCTTCTGCGACTACGAATCTGCTGAGCCGCAACTCATATATTTGTAGATAAATCCAAAATTGGTATTTTTATGTGAAATTTCCGGAGGATTCCAATTCTGCTGCCAGAATGAACATTGGAGCAACCTTTAACCCTTGCATTGGACCGACATTAATCCTTAAAACAGCTTAACTTTGATTGCTTACCAGTTACCACAAGTAAACAACAAAAATATGTCCAATTTTGACTTTAGAGTTTTCCAATTTTGACTTTAGAGTGCATCAATTCTACACATTTTCCAAAAAAAAAATTGTGTTTTTGAGAAATTACCTGATCTTTGAGAGTGAAAAATACATTTTTACACTTTTCTTACCTTCATATCTGTCCAACCAGGGCACCTAGGCCTACCAGAAATCTAAAGATACCTTATGATAGTGCTAAACAAGCACTACAACACTGCTGTTGTTTCAGATCTATAAATAAATCAGATACCCTGCAAAAGCACCCTGAATATCAGAAAAATATGAAAATTAAACAGTTTCATAATTTGTTAATGAAGTACGGTAACTATTCAAAGCATAATCTAAAACAGCTGAAAAGTAAGTACTTTTTTAGTTGTGACCTTTCAAACAAAAACCGAATCAAGTCTCTTTCTATAATAGTTACTGAAATATTTCAATTTCAACAACGCAGTTTTGAAAAATGTCGTGATTTTGCTGAAATAGCACAAAAAGGGGTCTGGTGATGGAAGGCCCTACTGTCCAATGTTCTGCAACTGTCAACTCTATTCCAGTATTTTTACTGGTGAAATTACCTTGTGCCCTTCTACAGTAGCCTGGTTCATTTTGATTTATGTTAAATTAAAATAGTACTTATTTTTTATTAAAGTGTCGTTATTGTTTCATTCTGACCTTCTGAACTGCCCACTAAACCCCGTCGCCATGTACTTTTATAACACATAGGCCTATACGCTCTTTCAATATCTTGTTACAGTGGTGCCCGACTTATGAAAAAACTTGAGGGTGAGCAGTGAATTTTCTACATAATTTTATTAATTCATGTCGAGCATATTTTTAAACCAAAATTTAGTTACCAATCTAAAGATACATACTGTCTATGAATCACTGGTACGTTTATAGAAAAAAATTCTAGGAAGACAGACGAAGTAGCCTATGTATAAAATGTTTCCGTGCTTGAAGCGCTACCATATAGTTGGCGTGAAGGAAGAAAATTTGCTATTTTGGGCTATTTGTCACTGATAGGCCTATATTATTAAATTTTTTCTTCACTTCTCCAATATTTAAAAGTTTTTAATAAATTTTTTATTTGCTTTACTTCATTTTGTGTTTTAAAAACTAAAACCTCATTGCCATGTTAAAATTTGCAATATTTTGGCTCCGGCAGCAAAACATTTGATTAACTTTGGTTAAAAAGTAGTCATTTTCATGAAATTTTCCCAATTTATTTCAATTTTGAATAAGGGAAAATTTAGTTTTCAAATTTATATTTGACCCATTCTTTTTTGGTCATACCCGTATGGTACATTGAACTGTTAACCCGTACTGTACAGGTCAAACCCATACAGTTAGCAGTCTAGTCTTGTATTCGCGAATTCTGTGGTGTTGGAGCTGGACTTTTAATGCACATGATATCTCTTTACAGCTTTATTCCAGAAAGGAAAAACTCGAAATTTACAAATAACGACATGCTTTTTCATTTACCTGCCAAGTTTTTCGAAAGTAACTATTTTCCATGCTGTTGTTTTTACCATTTACAGTCCTCCACTCTTCATTTTGCCCCCATCTTTTCAAATTCAATACCTTTCCATTATAACGTAATGTGACCGAAAATAGTAAAACCAAGGTTGACAGCTGTATAATAAAAAACACACAAAAAAACTTCTGACTGTTGGAGGAATATTACAAAATGCATGACTTGTTCGCTTGCAGTTTTGTCAAAAACTGAATGTTTCATCCAAAATAATGCTTTCACATTATCCAAAAATGCAATTCCTAAAACGTAATCCATATTGTTACCTTCCAGACAGAAATGTCGCTGTCTAGACAGTTCTCAAATAGCTTTAAATTCACAATAATGTTAATTGTTCAAAAAATACCAATAACAATCTTTTTTCTAAAAAAATGATACCAATACAATAAAGAAAAGGATTAAAATATTGAAATAGCTCCAATCAGAATGACTTTCGAATGATAGTTTTTAACATGCAGGGTTAATTAACAAAAGCTTATACAATTTTCAAATTGAATGTTTCCTTTTTTTGTCGCAGAAAATGATTCATTGCTGGCGATATTTGAATTATGGTATTTAAGTTCATATAAAAAAATAATTATCAGTATCTCTGTAGGTGCACCTTACCCATGGAAAATATGCAGTGGGTGCATGTGCACCCACAGCACCTGTGGAGTAGGCTCCGCTGTTTTGTAAAATCATTATTTTTATTTCTGTATTTATAAGCATATCTTGTGTATGTATAATTTTTGTTTGTGTCAAGTCATTGCAGCCTATACTGCAAATTCATTCATTAAATTAAAAAAAACATGATTATTTATTCTTATTTTTTCAGATTGGGAGGATTTTTTAAATGACCCAAGACCTGGTGAGTTATATTTAATCACAATCAGCTCTGAAAATAGACAGAATGCATGTTTACCTTGGGGTAAAAAAAAATATGCATTTATTAGGCTACTGTGTATGACTCTCTTCAGTCCCTTGCAACTCATTTAACACTGCTTTATACACAATGGCTGAAATGTTTTCTCTCTGATATTGGACTTATAATATGCTACTGTATTTTTTAAGGCCTAGTATATTTTACACTTTCAATTTTGCATTTATACAAGATTCTGTATTTTTGAAATAATATGATGAGAAACAACATGATAGTTATATATTTTGAATTAGAAAGGAGGTAGGATACAATATGTTTAGAAAAATATGACCAAATTAGATATACTGCATTTTTCTTTAAATATTTTCCTCTCCTTAAGTTTTTTAATTTAAAAAGACAATTCAGCAATGAACTATGATAAATAAACTGGACTTATTTTAATATTTTCAATTTCCTATCTTAGGGAATAGGAAGCAATGGACTGCATTATTAAACCTTTTTTAACCGCTATCCTTATTTAGCCTATATGGTTTACCAGTATCAGTTAATTTAAAAAATGATCTAGAGTCATTAGTTAGATACATGTACTTATTTTTACACATCCAATGTTTTTTTATTTTGTATACAGAAATGATATTTTGATACTTTTTTTTAAATAACAAAATAAAATTAACTTTTATTATTTGAGATTTTTCTTCATTATATTACAATCCCTATTTATTCTGATGCATGGGAAAGAATTGTTTATATTTCACATCTGTCATGTTTTCTAGTTATAGCAAGTAATAACTGTTCCTGTGAAAGTTTTGTACTTGGAAGTTTTTATATGGTTTATGCTTTATGGTAGTTTTAGTGGATAGGGTTACAAAGGTTTTTATCAGTTACTGAAACAAAACATTTTATACACTAAGCATAGTGCATCTACATGAATTTCGACAGAAAATATGACCCAATAACTTATAGTTAAAAGCTAGTCATTTGTTGCTGCCGCGATTTCTGCACCTTTTATTAATAACGCTGAAAAATGACTTCTAATACCCAAAAATGATTTAGGAACATGGAAACTAACCACATTTTGCACTTCAACATCTCCACTTTTCATAGCTTTCCGCACCCTGCGTGGAAGTCAGCGTTTTTCTCAAATTTTTGCACCTCTCAGCTACTTTATAATGTTTTTACTGAAAATATGAATACTAGGCCTATTTGGTGAAAAGTAAATAAAAATTAAAATGAACTATTTCAAAAACAGATTAACCAGTACAAAATTTGATCAAAAACATTGAAACTGGTTGAAATGTTTGGCGCCTTATATTTGAATTATCATTCCAGTAATTTTACACTATTTTAGATGATTTTTAAATTTAAGCACGCTTGCAACTTCTGTACAGTTTTCCGCACATCGCTTGAACTTTTCACCTTTTTTTTCCGCAACACGCCCGCTCTTTTTAGCATTTTTTTCTGCGACAAATGTGCAGCTCTACTTATAGTCTTACAATACTTGAGTCTCCAACTTTAGAAATCTCTTAGGAATGTCAGAGTTCTGTAATAGAATTGGTAAAGAAATCATGGGTTATGAGACACACAACCTAAACATGAAGAATTATACCCCTAATTTTGTGAGGGGAACGTAAGTTTAATAAAATACTGCAAAACGAAGAAAAAATATTATGCAAATAATGTTGAAAATTATCCAAAATATGTAGTTTTCCATTGAAATATGCAATGCAATTAATTTTCTTTAAATTCTGTCATCTTTCATTAAAATTCCCACACATTCTTAAAAATGTACGAAAAACTGCAGTTTGTTGGATAAAACAGTAAAAATTTTGCACAGCTTCTATTTTTGTATATCCCTCCCTTATGAAGATACTAAAACTGCCTTTGAAGGGAACCATCTAAAAAAATGTTGGATATGTACTATATTACTACAAAGGTTATCTTGCTTTCTTTACGTGAAAATTAATCTAGTCTAGTTGCTCTAAATTAAATAATTAAAATGTATTTTACAGTGAAAAGAAAAAGAAGTAGAGTATTCATGAAACATGGTTTTATTTACAAGCAAATAAATATATTACATAGGCATTGAATTTTTATCAGTCTTTAACAAACTTAAAATGCTTTAAAAGCAAACACTTTTTAAAGAAGGTCAGCAGAACATGACAGCAGTAAAGCAGAACATGAGATGTATTAAAGTAAAATGAATACAGGATAGTTCAACATTTATGTAATTACTTGAGAATATTTAGTAGGGTTCAATATTTTACCTTGCCCGTAACAGGGATTTTCTCTAAAACAATAATGCTTACTGATACAGTATGTAAGTTATACTTTATGTACAGGTACAGCTTTTATTATTTTATAGCTTTTTTATGTTTGAAAATTGAAGAAAGTATCACAAATGTAGGCCTACTGTAGAAGAGTGGAAGTAAGAACTTTAGATAGCCTGCATCAAAAAGGCACTTTATATTATAAGTACTGCATTTAGTAATAATAGAAGGCATCCTTATAGCCTACAACAAAGAACATTTTATTGTAAGAAAAGTTTTTCTGTTATGCGTCATAAATTATAGGCTATATGTTTTATCATTTTGTCATCTTCTGAATAAATTAGAACTGCTATTTTTTTTTTTCAAATTATAGAACTCTATTAACACACATATTATCTAAATTTATTTTATTGTATTATACTATAATACTGAATGTTTTTAAATGTCACTGGAATATAGGCCTAGCTTCATAAAATTACAGAAAAAGAATGAACTCCAATCACAATAAATAATACCTTCCTTTAAAGTAGGTAATTCTCACTTCTTAAAAACGTACTTGGTTGTAATTGTGAATAGCACTGGTACCAATATACAAATATAAAGGCTTAATATTAATAAGGCTTTGCACATTTTCATTTCAATGCGATAAAATGGCATTCCAGATGGATGGAATGTGAATATCTTGAACATTTGTTTTTGCTCAACAATATATTTGAATGAATCTAAGGCACACTTATTAAATTTATGGCAAAGCACTTTATTGCTCACTATATTCTATATAATTTAACATCTTTGGAATTTATAAATCACATACTTAAAAATATATATAACTCACAACATAAGTATTGTGCCTAAGAATACAATCAAAAAGTAAATTCTTTGGCAAAAATGTCAAAGAGAAGTAAAAAAAATGGCACATGTATTTTGTTTCATTTACAAAAACCAAAAGTAGAGCAATGTATGCTATAAATACAATGTCATAGTTTAGTACCATAGGTAAAACATGTTTAAAAAGTTTTTTTAAATGACAGATGAAGAAGCACTTTCTCCAAGATGAATAACTGTGTCTTGTGGTGATATTGATGTTGAATCTGATAAAACAGATATTGTTGAAGGAGGAATTGTTTCATTGTTATTTCTTGTACTTTTTCCTCTTCTCATACTTGATCTTAATAATTGTGCAATTGAATCAGGAGTTACTGTTGTATTTGAACACTGACCAGATGTACAATTACCATTAGTAGAATTTTGACTCATTTCTAATAAAACTGTTGAATAATCAGGGGGAGGTGGAAGATTTTCTGTTGGTGAAGTATTTGTACAAGTAGTAGTTGTACTATTTGTCCTATCAAAATTTGAAAGGTTGAGGGCTTGTAGTCTATGCATACTGCGTCTCATACTTCGACGTAATATTTTGGCAATCCTGAAAAAGTACAATTGTAATATTTACAATGTGTATAGAAAATAACAACTTCCAAAATTTCTTCAATTTCCAATTGTGCCACTGATAGCAATACCACCAAATTAACTTGAAAAGAGCATGGTGGTAGTTTAAATATTCATTTTATGATTGAGCAGGTTTGGTTCTTGACAGCAATACCATTCAATACAAAAATTATCAGAACATAATAACTAATTGATTCACATAAAATTTACAATGAATTTTCAAAGAAGGTTGTATTTAAAGTCAGTAACTAGAAAATTTCAGTATCACAATATAAATAATAAAGAAAACAACTATGACTAACTGTGTTAAATAGCTGGAAGTGACAGTTGTAATATGACATGTATAACTTATTCAGGGGATTAGTGAATGTGAATAGAATTCTGAAAATTAATATTTTTTTTTACTCATCACATGAATACAAAATTCTGTTTACTTGAAACAGTGAAGTTTTTAAATTTCTTTTTTAAAAAAAGCAGCAAATGTTAGCTTAGTATGCTGAAATTAATGTTTGAAGGAAGCATGCTATTTTTTTTTTTTTCGAGCATCTATAATAAGTTTTTTGTTATTTGTGCATGTTTTGTTTGTCTTACTTTGATCCTGTTGCAGTAGAATAAGATGGTGGTGGTGTATATTTTGGAGGTGGATCATCCATTTCCACTTGTGTTGATACACTTCCATTTCCATTCTCAGGAGCAATTGTGGATTCAGGTTCACTAGATTCACCTGATGCGATAGTACTACCATCCACACGAGGACGATATAAGAGTACAAAACGCTGAAATAATTTAACTTTAGGAATCAAAAACATTGTATCTCTCAATTCTTTTTTTTACCCCTTTTTACTATGTATTACAACCGAAAATAAAATAATATTTTATATAAAACAACTTTTTTGTTATTTGATGGAATCAATTAATTACATTATGAAAAGTAAATATATTTTTCATGTGGAGTAATAACCCTACTATAATTAATGTGTAATAAAGTTCAAATTTAATTTCATAACTTTGGTGATTTTACAATAAGTTGAAACTTTAGAAATTGAACTACAATGATAACTCATTTGAAAATTTTATCATTTAAGTTGTAAAATTAAATAATATGAAGGAATGTTAGACCTTATACATTAACACTTTTATGATTTTCAGGGGCAATATGTTAATAGTGAAAAGTATACTTACATCAAATAGATCTGGTGGTCCATTTGTTAGGTACCTATAACATTGAACTAAAATAGTTGTCCCAACAAGTAATAGTGGTGCAATTTGAATAAATGTTCCAATTTGATGACCCCAACCACTCCAACCGTGATAATCAATATTTTCTTTATAATGAAACATATTACGGAAGTCACCATGACGAAATGAAGTTATTATCAGTACCTTAAAAGAAATAGAGCAGATTATTAGATGCTTACTAAATCTTGTTATGACTACTTGTGGTGCTAGATAGAGGGATATGGGTGTACACTCAAAAATAATCCGCTATAACTCATTATAGTTTATGGAAGTTTTTGAATGTATCAGTAATAAAAAAAAATTCATAGCCTACATAAATAACTACTAATTCAACGTTATACATAGCCACACATTTTGTGGCTATGTTAATTTGAATACACTTTGTTATAGGACACTTTCTTAGTTTATTTCACATACTTCACATACTAATATGGATGTAGATATTCATAATACCTCTCTGTATAATTATAATAATTAATGTTCTTATTACATGTGATTCATACATTCCAAGGGTTTTATAGTCCCTGTGTTTCCAGAAAGCATCGTGAGTTTTGAGTCTTCTAAGTATGTGATTTCGTTATAATTAAAGAAACTTAACTTTTCTTATTAGTGATGTTGGTGAAAAGTCGTGTATTGAGTAAAAATTGATATTTTATTGAATCAGTACAAAATTTGAGCATTTAGGCCTAATATGAATATTTAATTTATAAATGTCACCCTAAACTGTTTAACAGTATAGTAATTTCAAAAGAACTATTTCCTGTTGCCCAAGGTGGTTTTCCGATTGTGAAATGGGAAGGGCACAACAGCAGTATTTAAAAACATAAATATCAGGTGACAGCGAAGCCTGAGCAACAATGTTTAGACTATGTTACGAATATCGGAAATACTTTAAAGAAATATTGCAGAATTTTTAAGAAAAAGTGCATATTTTAAGTAAGTTCCAAGAGGTGGGAGGTGCTTCTAAAACTCCGTTTAGTCTAAGAAGTATCAAAAATAATTTGACAAACTTTCTCTTCCTATGATTTTAATACTCTCAAAATTTATATTTTGGGTAAATCAACAGTTAGGCCTACTCTAAATAAAATAGAAGATTTGAACATGTTTACTTATTATCATTTATTATAATATATAGAACTTGTAAAGCACATGTACAATTGTACATATTATAAGCTATGCAATACATGAAAGGCAGCTGTGGTATTTCAGAACTGAGGTGTTCATGAAGAGAAACATATAAGAACTGGCGAGGATGAAGCCTGAGCTTAGAAATTTTTGAGTATTTGTTCGTAAAACTAGCTGTTTTTCAATAAAATATTGCCCTTTGGAATTATTTATTTTACATTGTTTTAAGTGATAAAATGAGTGTAAAATTGGCTTACTAGTGTGTACGTGTGAGACAACTTAAAAAGTGTGAGACTTGGAATGTATGATGTCCCAAGTAAATATTATAACTCAATTCCATTTTTCTTACCCCTAATCCAAACGGTAATATAACATTCCATGTAAAAGATAATAATGGTCCAAGTACTGATGCACATCTTCCTTTTCCTTTAAATACAATACCAACAACACTTTCAGCATTATAAGGATTTCCACGTAAAATAAAAACAACTACAATTTGGAGTATATATAAAACTATAATCCACCAGGCACAACCAATAGCAGAGTCTAATAAATACACAACATAAATTCCACCCTGAAATAAACAATATACAACTCTATGTTATTGTACATAATTATAATCCCTACGATTTTGGGATGTTGGGTCTGTGACAATTTAAGAATAGTATAGTGTATTTATATTTCGGTCAAACTCCCAAAACGAAATATTTAGTGTGTATTTGAATAATTGTTTCATAATGAACTTTTAAATTAGTTCTTTATGATTTACATACTTGTTATTATGGTTAAAACATTTAACCGATATTAATTCTAGATGCTTAAAATATGAGAATCTTTTTCAGTTAATGAACTTCAAAGTACAGGTACCAGTAATTAGTGTTGTTTCAACTATTAAATGTTTTAATTACGTTTCTGTAGCACTACATAATGAAAGCATGGCAAATATAATGCTAAACCTTATAGTTTGAAAGTATTGAGTTGTATTATTTCTAAACTATAATCTCATTATTTACCTCACTTGTCTGAGCAAGTCCCAATGCAAAACCACAGGTACATGTGAATAAAGCTATTGTTGTTTCCCAGTTTTTAAGTAATTTATAATTGAAAGACTGAATAGCTGATATCACACAATGCCAAATAGTCATCTGAAAAGAAAGATATTTTGAGTTGATGTTAAACATTTTCAAAAAGTATTGTATTGTAAAAGTCATATTTATACTAAACTTGTCTCAAATTAAATTTGTTAAAAAGCAATAAAAAGTGAACTAGCTAATGTATTGTTACGTAATATTGGAATTTTTTTTTTACTATACCTGCTGAGCTAGTCCAAATAGAATTAGTGTTGAATAAAATAATATAACCCAAAATGGAGATAAAATTTCTGGTCCAACCAATACAGTCAGAGCTGGAAAAAGTTCAACAGCCAAACGTAGTACCTGAAAAATAAGCAAGTAATGCTATGAGATTGAAGAAATTGCTAAATGTATCTGCCGTTCAATTTTTTTGTTACTAATTTGTTCATAAAATGTGAAAATATAATATACCTCCTTATAAACTTTTCTTAATTTATTTACATTGGTGCTGAACTTATACCATCCATGAAAATGTAATACTCTTTTCAGTATATTGGATTTGCAACATACTTTGTTTTGTTATCAAGGTCCAACTAGATTTGGTTAAACTTAATGGAAAAGCAACACAAATATATACTAAACATGTGAGTAAAAGTAAAGGAATCAATAGTGTAAAATATGTCAAAATTGCATAGCTTTTTCGGAAAACTTTGATTTCTCAAAAAATATGATTTGCCTCTTTCTTTGTTTTTGAATTGGATGGCAGAGATACACATATTCGGCCTAATCTATTATTTATTTGTAGAAACTACAGCTTTCGTTGAAAAATACTTAAAAATGAAGAAAATATTACCAGTGTTGAAAATCCTAATTTATTCTTTATTTGTAGAAAATACTGCTTTCGTAGAAAAATACTTAAAAAATGAGGAAAATATTATCAGTGTTGAAAATTCATAAAAAGGTAATGCATCATCAAAGTGATCTTATTTTCTATGTGATGGACTTACCTGATACCCACTAATTTGTACGTCGTGGTTATCTTTTAATACTCTTGTTCCTAATAAGAAATTTGTATGTATCATGTATCGCCTTGCTCGGAATGGACGATGTTGTGACACAGGATATAAAAATTGGCTGCTCTGAGAAGACTCTGAAATTATGGAAAATATTGATATAGAAACACTGGATTACTAATCAAAATTATATCATTGTGATCATTCAGAACATCTCCCATAGAAAAGTCTCCAAGTGTCCCACCCCGATTTTCATGATACTTTAAGGGGTTATTCTCAAATGTACACTTTTAAGGGAAATGTTTATTATAGCTACCCATTTTATAAGTGGTACCAACTTACCCAACTTGCAATGGTTTCTTCATCTACATTATATTGTTTGCTTTCGTATGTAAAATTTGTCAATATGATTATAATAATAATAATAATTATATTAAATAGTAAGAAAATGTAGCTACTTTTTACTAACATTATCTAATTACTAAAATCTTTTTCATTAATTTCTTAACTTACCAAAAGAACTGGAAGCATAATCATGCTTATGTGTTTCTATTTGTAGCATACAGGCATTAGCTAGGAAGGCAGCCATAAGTAGTAAAGCTAGTGTTGGTAAAATGACAAATATTGCATCTCGTTTTAAATTATGATGAGTTTTATTTCTTGAAGTAATTTGTATCACACATGCTCCAAGTAAACCCCATGTAAAAAATGCTTCCCTTGCAGCTGCCATCCATGTCTGAAAATAAAGTAACAAAAAAATTAACAGGGAAAACCAAAAAAAGTATTTCAAAACATTACAACTGTTTTTGATAGTGTTACCATATCCTCCGAGTAAAAAACAGGGACTATTTTCAAGAAACTGTCTTGTACATAAAAAAATATTCATATATCCTACACAGACGCATTTTGAACCAAAAGTTTTATTGATGAAATATTACGATACTTATTACGGTATCAGAAGAAATCATATTAATTTACAAAATATAAAATAATTAATAATAATGTGTGTTCCCACAGATTGAACATTTAGCACACATCATTGGACATGGCGGGAAAGGGCTAACAAGAAACAGTCATTTATTATATGTGAAATTCTGTGTCCAGAGGGCAAAGCCCGACTGATTTTTTCATTTTTAAGTATCAAATTTCTAAAAAATGACTCTGCTATTAGTCTGGAAAAAAACTTTTGAGAGAAAATCAAAGATTTTTCATCTATTTCTCTTATAGGAAATTTTTCAGTATTTTTTGTCAAAATTCTTACAAAAAACATACAATTTCTTTCATTTTCTCTCTTTTTTTCCTTCTTTTTCTCTTTTCATTTCTTTCATCATCTATCTCTCAATGGAGGGATATAAAAATTATTGTGAAATAGTATAAAAACAATATTTTCACATAAAAACAGGGAATTTCTTTACTTTTATAATTTCCGGCCAGGTGTTGAAATGCTGGCTTAAAACCAGGAGATCCCCGGTTTTCCGGGTCATATGGTAACACAAGTTTTTGAAGATAAATGGTTACTTGTTTTAATGCAGTTAAATATTGATATTTTTTTAACTGAATTTTTATCCTTAGCAGGATAGTAAATTGTCTGTTGAATTTTCCTCACTTTGGTAGTGTTATCTGTTTATTCTTGAATTTCTTCCAAATACAGTACCACTTAGGTTTTCAATAAATTCATCAAAATAAAAAATGTTATACTTTGCTGTTATTTTGTGTAATGAAAAAGTACCGTACATCTCCTAAAATATTAAGCTATTTACCATAGGTTATCAATATACTACTATTGTATTATAATAACATAAAGGTTTATTTTAAGAAATATAATTGTATGAGTATAATATAATCCTTGCATGTCACATGAAATTTGAAATCAATACTAATCAAGTACTAATTATACACTAGTCATCACAACATGCAAGGACAAAATCATTTTTCGTACAATATGAATTCAATAATTGTTTTTTTTCTCATTAAAGTTCTACAGGAGAACTTGTACTTATTTGAAGTGTTAATACTTAGAGAGGGTTTATTTTATTAACACAGTTATCAGTTAAAATAATTACCAGAACTACATACGTGGTGTTGGATATTCAATTTAGTTATTTATCTTGTGTACTGCAGTCTTGGCAATTGGAATAGTATCCATATTTTTATCGCTTTGACCACCATTAATAAACAAAAGCATTACAAATATGATAAATATAATTTAAGTGATGTTGTATTAAAAAAAGTCACGATAATAAATGTTATAATGTACTTTGCTGTAATGAAAGCTGCTATGGTATATGGTTTAAGTTAAATAATCTCCGTTATACTGTATGTAGTTAATTCTTAGTAGCAACTAAACTTACCAAATTATTAAAAAAGAAGTCATTCCATGATGTTTGTGAAAAGGCATGAACTGACATCCTTGATAGCAATTGTGATGAAAGACTAAAAATTTTTGAACTTAAAATCAACATTCCCAAAATAGGAAGAAATAGAGCAAAATAAATAACTTTTCCATAAGAACGAACACCTGTAAAAAAATTGGATATATCAGTTAAAAAATATTCACATTTACAAATGAAAATCCATTTACCTTTACTTAACGCTACAAAAATGACTATCCAAACAAGCCCAAGATTAAAAGCAACTTGAAACTTAACTGGTCCAATTGAACTTCCAGGTGAAAAGTTTTTAGGTCGCTGCAACACCACATCACTGTAAAAAGAGATTTTGTCTGAGAATATCTACTAAAGAAAATAAAATTCATATAAAAAAAAAAATTCCTTCTATTCACTTAAAAAAAAATTCAGTTATACTGAATTAATTTTTGCAAGACATAATAAATTATACAGCAGTCTGTAAAAATTGATCACTGCTGTGATGTTGCGTCACTAATTCAAAAATATAAATTTAAAAAATCCACTTTTTACAAATAATAGTTTCATTCATAACTTTTCATTATCAAAAAAGAAAATGTTGTTTATTTAAGAAATTACAAATGTAAATGTTACATCATAGATAATATGTGAACTGCTCTTTCACGTTGAAAAACTCTATGCATTAGTACTTCGACAGATCTTTCAGTTTGTTTTAGCATTGAATGTTGTGATATTTAATATAATTACAGAAAACCCTACTGTTTGTAGATTTTGTACTTACTTAAAATAGTTTGCTATATTTTCAGTCTCTGTGGGTGTAGCAGCGAAGAAGCTACTGTAATTTGAAATACCAAGGCAATCTAAAATGAGAGAAGGAAATTATTTACGTACAAGAGACATTTTCAACTAAACAATTATTTACAAACCTCTGTGTTCTGTAGAGCAAAGTCCCCATTTGTACTGATCATGTATAACCATGAATGAATCCCTAAAATAAGTAAACAGCCATGCTACTCCTATCACACTATACACACCAATGGCAATTTGGGATAACAATAATGCCACACCAATTCCCTGGATATTAAAAAGAGGTGAAGTAGAGAAAAGAAGAAAAAAAAATCGTGATAGTAGTATATTTTTGTTTCTAAAAATGTCAAAGCGTTGTTCATAATTTTGTAGAAATTGAAACAATAAACATTTAAAAGTTAATGTGAGGATAAAATTTAACTACAACGATTACATATATGCAAAGGTGAACCATATGAGCACAATATTGGTCTATTCACCATTTTGAAGATAATGTTAACTAATTATTGTCATCCTTAAATTTTACTTTGTTGTACATATGAAAGTTCTTAACATCTACTACTGTACTTTTGCCTACGTGTATTAAAAAGCTCCCAAATTGAATGAGACAATTAATTATTTTAATACTGATACTTCAATTATTAGTATAAAGTGATTATTGTATATTGTTGTGGGATATATTTGCTATGAAATATTGTTTATACAATTATATTATAGTACAGGATTTCCTACTATCATAATAATGTATTGAGTTTTCTTAGTATAGTAGTTGATAGTACATAATGACAAATTTTAATAGTGAAATTTATTATTAAAGCTCTATGACAGTTTTGTGAATACTGTTGTCTATTGAGCATGCATGTCTTAACATATTTTATTGATGTTATTATATTAAAAGATATTTTCAAACACTACATAATTGTATGTAGTGATAATTTTTTTTTACATTTTCACACAGTTACAGATGTTTGTATAATATTATATTCATATATTGTAAGTTTACCTTAAACATTGGCGATATTTTCCACATATCCACCATTCCTCCTCCTATATATTGACCAAATGCCATATGTAACGTAAATAATGGAATTCCAAAAAACAAAGAAAGGATAAGGAACTGGATGATAAAATTGGCTGAAAGAATAAGAGATTTATAAAGATTATTTTAAATGTATTTGTTCACGTGTTTATTAAAATTTGTTTTCGAGAAATGTACAGTTAGCCTACTATATACAAAAATATTTAATTTTGGAAAGTTATAATTAAAAAAAGTAAAGTTTTAATTGGGATAATGAATGATGCTTTTGATGCAATTGCAAATAGAAGTTCAAAACGTTATTATTTCATGTGTGAAATGATGAGTGGATGATATGTCACGTTTTATACTCAATCAGGCAGCTATAAAACAACAATGCGATTAAATCATATATAATTTATTAGGTCAATAGGTACCACATTACGGTTTGCCCCTTCGAATATGCATTATGTTAATTAGCGATTCGTTGTTTTCAAATTAACAGTTAAGAATACAATAAAAATGTACGAACTCCGAAGTAATATAACGACCACCAGTTTGCACTACTCCTTTCGGAGATTCTGTTAACATATTCTTGAAATTTTGCTGTACAATGTGCTATTAGCATTGCACTTAAAAAAAAAGCCTGGTGTGTGTGAAATAATCCCCCCCCCCCTCCCTATTAATGACGCCTGTATGAAAGTGCTGCTTTCCATTAAGAAAGTTATATAAACAAATCGAACTTAGTGAGAAATAACCCTGTTGGCGGTATTTTTCGAATTCTGGAGAACTCTGACTGAAGGCGGAAGCTGTATCCGTTTATCTGAATATACACTAATAAAAGCAAAGAAGTTCCGTTTATGAAATTTTATTTCACGTTAATGAAAGTGATTATTCTTAAGAGTTATTGCTCTACCTTTCAACATAACCGGTGAATATTTGTTTCACAAATAAGATATATAAAAAATGTTCAGTACCTCCAAAATCTACACTTAGAAGGGCGAATCTACTTATATTAAGAAGACCAATTGTACATCCCAGAAGTGAGAGTAGTGAACTACAGGATTCCGTCCATGTTGTAGAAGGTGTTGTAGTATCTTCTCTAGTCTCATTTTGTATGGCTGAGGATGGAGTGTCGATTGTATGAACAGATGGGCTGAAAAGAAAAATTACGATAATTAATTAAAAAAAAAAACAGCGTAAACCGAATGTTATCTAAAAGAACATTATTGTTGGATAGAATTTGGTATATTAGTGATTGAAATTTAAGAAAGAGAGTAATTTCTCTTAATTCCGTTTTATATTATTAGTACAAATAAAAATAACTACAATACATAGGAATTATAATATGACGCGGTTTCAATGAACAAGTATTATAAATAGTGAGCTTTTATGCTTGAACTGACTTCTTTCAATAAGCTTTTATTTCATATCGACATCCCGTACCAGTCCGTCCACACCAATAATATATTTACATTCTGTTTGTACCGCCGATTATTTTCTTACCGTTATGTTACCGTCAAGCACATCATGCACAATACTATTGCTTGGGTTTCAGTGGCTATTGATTACCGTAACTCATCACTCATAATTATGTTCTCTTCCAGTGATTAATTTATAAATATTATACAGGGTGTTCAGAAAAAGTCGGGGAATTTAATGTTATATTTTTTTTTATCATAGAAGTTGAAGGGGAAAATATCAAATCAGAGAGAAAGAGACGAATTTTACTCACGCATTTTTTTACAAATAAAATACTTGAAGAAATCTGAGTACATTCCTTCTTTAGAAAATTTGTTTTGTACTGTGTAAGCTTCTCATTCGTTCCGTAAAAATTCACTATCTGTCGGATTATGAAAAATTACATGCAAGATAATTAATGTAATATAATCAAGATAATTAATAGAAAGAATAATAGGGAAAATCAGGAACGAAATTTGAAATTGAATCTTCAGTAGATACCCTTTCATAATACTTCCTTGCATAGCTGTCATAATATGGCGTATCCTTACTTGAGCAATAGAAATTAATTCATTTAGTAATAGTTGTTTCAGAAACAAGTTCAGGCGAGAAAAAAAGGAACATGTAACTTTATGATTTCTTTCTGACCTACCTGAACATTTCTTACTATTGCGAACTAAAGTATATACACACTGGAACAGAGACAGAAATAATGACTAGATTATTACATTGAAAATGTATATATAGTTTATAATTACATTAATTTTGTTATACGCCATAAAAACTGATTTGTTTGAGTAGCCTATTCGAAAACTTCAGCAGCACTAGTAAATAATTGGTTTAGCATGAACGTTCGCTTTTTTTTCATAATAGTAACGTAAAAAGTAGGCGATTATCGATAGATTATAATATACCGTATCTTACATGATTTTTTAAGGCGGCACTAATTACCTTATCTGATTTGTGTTACAATAATTATTACTCATAGAGTAATTTAATTATAAAAGAGTGTACTATTACTATATAACAGCATATATAAAAATTTATTGGGTATTTATCTACATTTGATATTGTTAAGCTAAAGCCCTATGAAAAGCAAAGTTTACCCTACTCGTGAGCACTTATCTTCGTGCTGAGTGAATTTTTTTAACAAAAATTTCCAATATCACAAGCCAAAACGTGAAAATTCACGTTAATACACAATTAGATTTACCGAGATTTACCTTTTCATATTATAGGTACATGACATTGTTCAATTCAAAACTAGAAATTGTATTATTATTATTATTTATTTAATTTTGTTCATTACAGGTAACAAATATATAGTGGATTGTTTCTTACACAAAAACTTTTGTATTTTTCACCAGACATAAACATTCATAGGAAAAGGAAAGCAAGACACGGTAACAGTCAGTGGTCCTTTCTATAGTCGCATCACACTCTTTTCTCAAAACAAGTGCATAGACGAAATACCTATTTCGTCTATGGACAAGTGGGTGTGTCCTGACCTGACCTATGGTGACTCACTGCTTATATAGTACATTTTGTTAATATGAGGATTTCTATACATATTCATGATTTTTTTGCTTTCTTGATTAAATGTTCTAATACTGTTTGGACGATTCTATGAAAATTATCAAGGAAAACTGTTTGGGAGAGGGGAAAAAGACTGACGCGCTAATATTTTATTCACAAAAGTATGTTAGCAAAATAAATTGAATGATAAGATAAGTGTAAATTTTTGACCATGAAAATATCCTAAATAAATTACACTGTTACAGAAATAAATAAATAATATAGTTTTAGAGATATCTTTATTATTCGTATAAACTTTAAATAGTTTTTTTTTCTTATAATTGAATGTATTATTAATATATTAAACCACATGAAAATTTAGGTATATTTACAGAACAATACTTCGCACAGAAACAAAGCAATGTAACGTTCATTTGCTGAACGTAATGAAAACAAAATGCTTAATCACACGTCTTCTAAAGGTTTTTTCGTAGAAATCTCACGAGTACAAGTTCGTGGTGCACGCTGTTTACTCATTATACCAATGAAGTCTTCCTTTTGACTTCTAAACAGAAGTCTATGCGCCCGCTCAGTCCGTCTGTCTGTCCGTCTGTGCACACGATTCAACTTCATATATTTCTTTAGTGCTACACTCTTTCGCCAACTACCATACCACGTTGAATACACCGGTTCTCGTCCGATCACCGAAGTTAAGCAACG
>JAQIWE010000705.1:0-19786 GCA_034698565.1 Campodea plusiochaeta | reverse complement strand
GAAGGATCTTCGCTGAAATATTGACAAAGATTTTGTTTCATTTATGGATTTATCAATCGTAACACAACCAAATTTGAGTATACACAATAAGGATTACTAAACTCTTATTTAATAGTTTCATACTGCTCAAGATACGCTGAAATCTCTCAAAAATTTTAGCACTTAATATACCGCACCAAAATTAATAGTAAAACAGCAAACACTAACGAAAAACGAACTCCACATATATATTCTAACCGTGCTCAAAACGATGTTTTCTCATTTCACAGCAAACTGAATAAAAAAGTACGAATCATTACATCTCTGACTGAAAAACATTCAAACCTATGACTTCATTTCGTAGAATTTAAATAAACATTTTACATTCATAAATAAAACCCTTTTATATAAAAAAAAAACTCCCTATAGATAGTAAACCTCACATTCCATTGACATTCATCCATATGAAAAACTCTCCAAATAAAAAAAAAACTCTCTTTCCTTCATTAAAATCTTCTATCTCACAAAATAAAAAAAATTCCCTCTGTGGCTTTCATCACTGAGGTACAAATTACAACTCATTGACATCCGAAGCAAACTAAGGAAACGAAGAAAAGAACAAACGAAGAGATTTTTTTGAGCAGTGTGTAAAATACAATTCCTCTCACGTTTTCGTCCCTCGCCTTTCTGCATTCTGGTTCAGGCGTCTATTATGACTCCATACAAGTTGCAGCTACCCAATATCTATGTAATTTCACAGACCCACACAGCCAATCGAATTGGAAGTTGATGGAGAATTTCTTACCAGCCACTGAAAATTTTCGAGAAGAAAAAAAAATCTTCGTAGGCCAGGGTCATGTGATTAGAATGCTCTTCATATGGGAGATTTTAAGGCATTACATGATCGAACTTGTAATGGGATACCCATACCCCGCTTGCTTGCCTTTCTATATTGAAGTCTATAGAGTTGAAAGGCGATTGGGAATCTGCAAGATCACGTTCTTTGAAGCTATGGAACCCCAAACGGAAATATTTACGACGTTTTCAAGATTTACTTCATATTAGTGGTCGGGAGGAAAAGACCTTTTCGTGAATATTTATTTAATCGAGCTTTTTACGAGGTGGAACGATAAATTGTGGAAGTTAGTAGAAAAGAGAATTGCTTCATAGTGATTCGTTTGCTGTTTGATTAAAATATGTATAGATACTTTTAATATTTGAATTAAACCCTGAAACATCTATGAATTTATTAATTTGATCTTTTCTATATACATAATTGTTATAACAGTAACAGGCTGATCTAATTGGAAATAAAAATCAATAACAGTTGCTCTGTTAGAATATCTAACTTCACAACAATTAATTCAGATGGCAGCACTGTTCTGTTGCGGTTTGAAATAGTGAATACTTCCTCGTGTTCGTTAGCAGGTATTGTTATTGGTTAAATAAATAAAAAAATAAAAATTCAGTTATAACAATACTTTATCCAAAGTCTTACGGACCTAAAAAGTTTAACCCATCAAGGGTGTTTCTGGCATTCCAATAATCATCCTTGTTGACTTATTTATTTTCTTTGACCAGCTTGTGAATTTTATAGAAAATATCCAATTTGAACCACCCAAACAAGTGGTCAACAACGGGTGTACCTGTCAAAACAGTTTGAAGACATAACCAGTTTAGGTCCGTAAGATATTGGAAACCTATACACTTTTTTCAGTTCAGCTCTTATAAAGTACTGGTTCATTATTAACTTAAATTACTTAACATAAAAAATTTTTAAAGGGTTAAATTGAGACATTTAAGGTACCAAAAGTGGAAAGGAGCTAGTGAGCGTCGGAACACGCGTACACGTTTTCCAGACGCAAGCTCATTTGTAATACAATAGTTCTTATGATCCCACTGAACATTTTTGAACCCATCGTAAAACCCAAGATAAAAAGTCAATCCTTCCTGTCATAAAAAATGGAATTTAACGCATGGCTCTTTCCGAATAGCATGAGATCAGATTGTAGATCCTATCATATCCTTAGACTCACTTTTTGGATTGAAGGGTTCAGAAAATCGAAATTTCACTCTTTACAATGGTTTCGCCTTTCTTTAATAGGAAGAAAAGAAAAACACACGCTATAAAATGAAGAAATGTGAAAAAAAATGAAGAAGGATTTTTCTAAAATAACAAATTTGAAAATTTGACTCTGAAAATTTATTACAGTAAAATATTCCAGATGTACCAGAATGTTTGGTAATAGTATGACAGGCTGCATGCCTTTACTGAAACTTAAAGATAAATTTTGATAATAATAGGTAATATTTTTAACAGTCTTACAAAGAGGAACCTGTTATTTTGGAATATACAACGAAAAAGAATAATCATTGCGTTATTGGAGCCCTAGTTCCCAATCTTATAATAAAATAAAGATAAAAATACTTCTATTGATAGATGATATAGGCTATTATTAAACATTTCCAGAATGAACGAAATCTTATAATGAGTAAACTGCTTGAACAAGAACACTTAAAAAAAGAGTCAGTTGTAAGTCATAGAAGTTGGAATAAAAAGTTTATTTTATGAATTTTCCAGTCAATCATATCAAACGTAAAAGAAAGTGTTATTATCACAAGCATAAAATTAATTTTGTTATGTCAGATTTCCGAAAAGCTTTCCAATGGTGTTGTTCATTGCATTGTTCCCTTCGTTCGTCATAATTAGTTGTTCGGCACGTGTGTATCGTTCTGAAGGGCATAGTCAATTCCGTATATTTATCGGTTGTAATGTACATGTTTTATAAATCTATTAGAAGCTTGTCCACTCCATATACAAAAGACAATGTTTCACTATACCGAGGGTCAACTCTATACTCACAATAATAATCAGAGCCAACAAAAGTTTCTCTAATTAATTGAATTATGAGGATTCCCATTGGTCGTTGCAACGAATGCAATTAGCCAAATTGTACAAAACACATCTTCCTGCCAGCGAGCGGCAATAGTATTACTCTGGAACGCCAGAGAGGGTGCCTCGGTTGGGTGGTGGGGGGAAAATAAATACATTTTACTCCCGCGGCATTGATATATTCGCTCTTTCTTCCGGAATACCACTCTGCTAATATTTATGTGAAAATATTACATACTTTTGGTTCATTCAAAACACATGGAATGGAACAAATATTTCTCCTAACTTTGGTTTTCAGCATTCCCCCCTCCCTTCTACTATACTCCCTTGGATGTTATTAGTGCAACCACATAATAAATATTACTCTGTAGTAGTATGTACCCTCCATTGCTAGAATACCTATTATTCCCTATTGCCCACAGAGCACTGTTATATGTGTGTTTGCAACATTCGAAGAAGATACAATGGAAATAAAGTTTTATTTTGTTTCCATGTTTGCTTCTGAAACTCTACAAAATCTCTTACTTCCAGTATCATTTGCATTCAGTTTAAATCTGTACCTCCGAGGTATATTTTCATCCTGGTATCAGAAGGTGCAAAAGTGCCTGAAGACTGCTAACTAAATAACAAAGTTTAGTTACGGACTTGTTTCTTAATCCGTGTTTCTTTTCATTCAAATTATAAAACAAAGAAACTTTGAAAGCATTGAAAATTCGCGTTCAAGTTTTGCAAACGACAAGATCTTTCTACAATACTCTGACTTTCTATCCTAACGTAAATATGAGAAGAAAAGTTACGAAAAATCTTTTTTTAAATGAAAGTTGGGAAAAGTGTTACTGTAGATGTGGGACCGCAAAATATGGAATTTCTATTTCTCTAGTGAGTTTCTCTAGGAGCAACAGCATAGATGACGTTCTGCTCTGTTAGCTGGTACACAAGCTGCTTGAGGCTATTAAAGCATTCACGGAAACTCTACCTTACTGTAGATGCAGTTTTGCGCTCACAACTTCAAAAGAGCTCAGAACAGAAGTTAATTAAATGGTTTAATATACATGAGTTACACTGAATTATTAAAAAGGAAAGAAGGTACGTCGAATGTGTTCTCTAGAGATGTTCACTGTGACAACTGTTAGTTTTAGGGCATTAAAGAGCTTTTGGCTTAAGGATACTACTAGTTCAGCACAAACTTTCTCCAATTAGGTAATGCATTAAAACGGGAATGACACCCAAGAGTGCCAGTGCTAAATTAAAGGTTTCTTTTCAAAAATGTTGAAAGTAATACGTTAAGTAGTTGTATATATTATTCATGATAGTAAATGAGGATAATGAACATAGTTTCGTCTGTGATTAAAATATTCTAGCGGATGAGTAGTTTCACAAAATAACATAGAAATCTTAATTGTATAAAGAAAATTATGTGAAACGAGTGAATTTTTTTGTCGTATTTTTTGGAATAATATAAGATTCCAAGTAATTTGTAAACATTTTGAAAGAAACACAATTATGAACCTCTAATTTAATTACTTTAAAATTATTGCAACATTTTGAAATTAAAGTTGAAAAAATACAGTGTTCGAGCAGAATATGCTCACATAGCAAATATAAATAAAATATGGAAGAGAATGATTCAACAAAGAAACAGGAATAATTTGTTGTTGTGAGTGAATCATCTTTAACATGTTTAAAATATCTACATATAAAGCTATGACTTTTATTTAACATTTTTCGTTGTAATCAATAACTTTCTTGTGGCACAAACTTTTAGCTTAGTTACACATTTCACTTTTTTACTTTCGATATGTTTTCTTCTAAAAGCTGCAAAATATATAGTACACAAGTATTGACCTCAGAATCAGGATCTCCACGTTTATATATACATAATATCAAAAATAGGCTTAAAAGCCACCGCTATACATGCCCTTTACTCACAGTTGCATGCTCTTTATTCGCTGTTGCTTTTAATTACGCATTTACGCCTCACGCAATCCTCTCGACTTGAGACATTTAGTACACACTACACCTCACACACATACAGTAGATCCACGCATCATCATCTTTTCCTTAATTCCAAAACTAACTCCCCATCCAACAAACTCTATCTTCTTCAACTTTGCAGTGAAGCATTTATGAAAGCACAACAAAGATCCGTTTCCAACAGAGCATGTAAATGAATACCGTTGAATCGCAAATGTTAACGTAATCAGGCAGGTAGGATTCATTTCCTCCTCGTCTTCAAAGTAAAGCAAATATATTTAATTGCAAGGAGCTCAGATTCCTCAAGACGCGTGTGCCTCGATCCTATACCTACACTACCTACAACTCCAGGAGTAAGCAGTAGCAGGGGAAAAAGAAAAAAAGAGACTTCTTCCCCTGTAACAGGATCTCCCTCGAGCTCATGCTCTGCTCCATTCCTCTATTTTCTCTTGGGAAATTCGTTCGTCCTTCTTCCCTCGAATCTCCCAAGAATTATCGAAGGAAAAGAAGAAAGATGGCATCTTAGAAGGGGATGGACCGAACGAACGAAGGTTTCATTCGACTGATGCTGCTGCCCACAAAGCGATGTTATTTTATATCTTTTGCTCCCAATATGTCGATCTGTATAAAAGAAGGAAATTTTGATTCATCACTGTATGTACTAAGTTATTGGTTGCTGATGCGAAGTGGAGTAGAAAAGTGTTCAATTGATGGATTGAATACTTATGAAGGAACAATGAAGTAATATCATCACTGTGACAAGCAGTTTTTTACGTTGAGTATGATTTTTTTTTATTTCATGTGAAACTGTGATGTTCATAAGGAATTACGAATTAAGTGATAAAATGAATATAGATAAGTTTTAGACCACCCCATACTTTGTTGACTTAATTAACATATAATTGTTGTTTACAAACTAAGTAAAGTTATATAAAGCTGTATTACTTCACACATTTTAAACAGGAAAACGTTCTAACTTCATCCTCGATACATTTCAGCATAACATTATAACGGCTGTAACAATGAGATCAAAAGATATAACATTTAAAACACCAGCAAATCATAATGCCTCTTTTACGTAAATCCTTACAGACTTCGTTCACACTATCCCATTCCCAATCAACAAATAATAAGTGGTGTAGTTTACATGTACAACAATCCATCGTATTCAGAAACGTCCTAATTAAAATCGGTTGTAATAGTAACCTTTTGACGATTTCCGCAGTTCTGTTTAATGAATCAAAATAAACCGTCCATTGTGGTTATTTCATATAGGACACATCAATGGAAACTGACATATGTTACAAACAAACGCTTCCTAATCCTAATTATCGGCAAACATTCACTCACAATTCAAAAAGCTACCCTAAAAAGCATTTTCCATAGAAACATGAACTGAAGCATTTGTATAACTATAGTATTCTGTTTGCCAGCATCTCATAACCCCTCCCGTCCCCTATCGCTCCATCCCCTCCCCCTCACACCTTTTCACCCCAGAATCATTTCCAACATTTCATTAATACGCATTTTGACACATCTGACACTTATTCAGAAACATTCAACATTAAATATGAAACATCAACAATGAATTTAATGAAGGAATCCAGGGGAAGGGGAGAAATGAAATTTATATAAATTATGCCACTGCATTCACCTTCTACTTTCAACCAATTCGCTACGGACTTCATAATGTTAGTCCAAGACAGGTTCCCCCCTAGTTTGTATACGATCCCCTTGATAAATTAGACAATTCCATACCATATTCACCCTTTTTCCCCCTTTGCACCCAAAAGATCCCCCACCCCAGTCTCACTCCGACGTCACTTGCTGCTGGAGTATACTGTAAGATAATATATGGTGGACAATATATATGCAGTGGTTTCCAAACATGTTTGTAATACAAACAAATTCTGTTCCAGAAGAATCTAAGTTGCACTGGGAAAGAAAATTCGTATTTTAATTTAAATCTCATACTGATCTGTAAGTCCTACTATCTAAAATAAATAATTTTATTACGTTCAAGAAAACATTGTTTAAAGTTTGTTTTAAAAATATCCCTCAATACGGTCTAAATTACATATAATAAATGTTATACATTTAAAATTATGTTCAGTTAAGTAGAAGAAAGGTATTTTATGCCTAACATCGCTGATCAATAAATACATTTATTATTATTATCATCATACATGTATTTGAATTTACTAAACTGTTTTATTGTTACAATAAACTTGTAATTAAGTGTTTTTATATAATAGAATAAGGAAGTTTTATAAGAATAATAAGTTACTGTTTAAACTTTGTATAACCTTTTGCCTACTACATTATAGTGTAATAGGTAGTGGTATAACCTAAAATAACTAAGTGCAAGCCAGACAGCATTCGTTAACCAGTCAACATCTTAATGCGAAACTACTTGACTATTCAATCAGTAGTATGATTCCCTGACAAGCTGTTCAACAGCCGGTAATTTTCAAGTTTTGAATTAATTATTTACAATGAAGTATATTTTAAGATTGTATTTAATAAATTGTAGTACGCCACCCGTAATGTATACGAATTCGTATATTTTATGCCCTGTATTTATCCGAATATATATTCAGTAATACGATAGAAATGATTCCAGCATTTAATGCTTAAATACATCTCACAAATTTCACATTATGAACTGAGTGCAAATATATTTCCGTCATAATAACTGACATGCATTTTAAAACCTCACTTGAAAAGAACACAATAGTGGTTTCAGTGTTAAAATCTACCTTCAAAATTTCCACCTCTAACACTACGGGAGATTTGTCACTACTCATTTTGTAGAGCTTGTTGTTTGGTAAAAGTGTGGTCACCCCTAATCTAGAGGATACTTGTATACTGCATTATGGGAGCAAGCTAATCCTCTCCCGGAGATTAAATACCTACATCGAGGCCCAGATGGAAGAAAAGGAGTAGAATGAAACTAATATCGAGGAAATGAATATTATCCTCTCGCTTATTCTTCATCTCTTTTCTCTTCACGTCAAAGTACTGTTTATAATTACGAGTTTACGAAAGTAGGATTTGTTTGTTTTCCAGACAGCTGAGCAAGATGATTCTTTTTCTTTGAAAATAATAAATGTCGGGTTTAGATGTAGAAGTGCGTGAAAGCGTATTTGGCAGAGAGAAGATGCACATCTCTAATCCCAAAGTGAGTGCGGAATAGGGATCGGATGGGAAGAGAGAGGAGGGGGCAAAAGAGATTTAGAGCCACGAAAGAGCATTAGGTTTATACCCTAATATGACAAGTCATTCCTTCACTCTCCGATTCTATACCAAATACTTCTAAACCCCCCCCCCCCACTCTCCCTCTTACCTCCCCCCACTTTTCTCTCCTTCCTACGCTAAACAGATTATTTCTGCTTCATTTTAAACAACGTTGGCAGCTTACATTATATCTCGTATTATTATAATGACGAAAATCTCCTGAATAATGGATTAGACGAATATCAAGTGAGGAAGCAAACTGAGAATGGCGTGATATAAATAGATACGTCACCTACGAAAAGTCTATTAAGTCAACTAAAGGGAATTGTGACCCTCTGAGAAAATAATCTCTAATTTGGCGTCTAAAGAGGGGAGAAGAAAAAGTTTTATTTAGAGCAAGTGACGTTGAGATAAGCTAATCTGGATTTTTATTGAGTTATTTTTCAAGATCAACATGAAACGTTTTATGTCTATTCGGATGCTAAGAAACATGGTTGTTCAAACCCACAGAGAGCCTTTGAAATAGCGAAAGGGAAGAAAAAAGTTGTTTGTTCTCTTTGTCTCGCAAAACTTTCTTTTGTATCTCTTTCCAGGAGTCACAATAAGCAACGGCAGTAATTACAAGACCTCCCCACCTCCTCTCTCTCTCGTCTGCGCCACAAATTGTTCCTTTCTGATGCTATCGTCAAAGACAGAGAAAGCAGTTGGGTTTGGATTTATTTTCAACTAACAAGCGCTACGTTTGTAAGAAAGTCAATATATTCTCTTTGCTGTTTCGGAAATACTATTCAAACAGAAATTTGTTCAGAAATTCTTGGACTATTTTTACACTTTCATAAAGATAGATAATTCAATGGAAAACGGAGGAAGAGTAGAACATAGCGCATCTATCAAGTTTGGGATTTCTAAAAGATTGGTAAGTTATGGCAACTTTTACGACCAAAATCACAAATTCCAACGAAGATTTTCCCTACAAAATGGCAACCCACATGCATAGTCCAAGAGCCAACCAATAAATCACGAGCAGAGGAGCATTATAACCAAATATAAAAGACTCATTGAAAATCAGAGCGAAGTAGTCCGTCGTCCGTTCGTTACTCAAGTGAAGTTAGTATAAGAGAAACAAAGTGTTCGTTGTTTCGAAAATAAATCTTCACCAATGGACAGTGGCTGTCAGTTTCAGGCGCCGAAGAAATTCTTCACTGTGTTGAACGTTCACAAGTATAGTTTATGCAAGTCACGTGGCATCAAGACAGTATAGTATCTCGCTCTCCCCCCTAACTTTTATATTTGACTGTGCTGTCGTATTTTGACAGAATGATCAACATTGTTAAGCAGTAGTGGTGTATGAGACTCGATGTTATTTAAGTACGGCGCCATGTTTCTTCTTATATGTTGCAAGAGAAGAATCATTTTCTTCATTTGAGATTGAAGTTTTCTTAAAAAGCAAATAAAAGTGTCGCCACGCGTCTCTTTTTTTTTCTCCTGAACATGTTATACAAGAACGCACAAAGTATTGCTAAGGGCGCATTCCCAAATGAAGATTTATAGCTTACTTTTCCTTGATGAAGCGAGAACGGATATAAAAGCTGTATTATACTAGGGGGACGATATTGCCTATATATACACATTAAATAAAAAAAAGTTATTTTATATACCGCTCAGATTTTAGCAATCCCCCAAATAAGATGGAAAGTGCTTTTTCTTCTTCATCTAGAGTTTTGTTTTAAAGAGAAAAAAAAGTGATGTATTTAACATTGTTATGAAATCTGAGCAGATACGTTTTGTATGGTTTCACGAGTTACAGTATCGGTGATAAGATTACAGTTTACACTGGCAAAAATGTTTAATTTAGATCACGGTGACATCGATCACAGTTCTATTTTTCATATCGAAGATCTTTATTATTTAACTCAATGGAAATATTCTAAGTTATTTCCATGAATAAACTTTAATAAGTTACCCATAACTGAGGTTTTAATCATATTATTCTTCGTAATTTGACGCTCGTAGGATATTCCAAAACATGTTGAATTAAATTATTAAAGTGTTACAACAAACCACATTATTATATAATCAACAATTGTAATATATGTAAACGGCATAGACCTATTACTTCAAAAAATAAAGTTACTCTCAAATACGCTATATATACCTCAACTCTCCAGTATTTTTTTAGAGCAAAAGAAAAAAGTTCAACCTATTTACATGTCTACGTGTTAAATTTGTAATTATCTAATAAAATAATTAGGTGAACTGAATTACAAATAGAGCTAATTTGAACTCTACCTGCATGTAAATGAAAACAGAAAAAGCGATTAATTTGAAACTACCTTCCTATCGACCGTAACCCAAATTACCGTACATTAGACAACTCATAAATTACTCAAAGAAGTTTATTACAGATAATCAAATTATTTAACCACTGCACCGATTTAAACCAAAGTAGCAGTCATACTGTATCTCGAAAAATATTATACACTATACTTCATAGAAGCATACATGTCGCACAAAATGTACGAACATTAACATAATTATACCTAATTCAACCCAAGCGAAACAATATGTACAATTCCACATGGGAAATCAACAGCCAACTACAAAGATATTGAACGAAAAAAAAAAATGCGAGCGCTGTATATATAAAACACATAACTAAGTAAAGTAGTGGGATATACTCACATTTCACAGAATTACAACATTATACGAAGAACCTTTTTTATTTACATAAATAAAATGATTGTTTCAATTTATGAAATTATCTTTCCCTCCATTCTCGACTTTATATGCCATAATTTATGTTGCTATTTGGGAATGTACGGGGAAGGAAATAAATGAAAGTCAGACGAATTTTCAGACATAGTGAATCAGGGGAAGTCAGAAGACAAAGAAAGAAACAAAAATAAGAAAACTCATAGTAAAGAATGAAGCACGACATGTGTACGAAAGAAGAAAAGGGGGAAAGACAAGGTGTGATGACAGATAAGGAAAGATGGTATTCGGATAATGACTGAAAATGGATGGTGTTCTGAACAACTGAAAGACACAAAGAATACGGTGTCCTCAAAATCAACTCTCATTGTCAAACTCGGAAGAGATATCTTCTTTAAAAGACTTCTTCTCTTTTTTTAACTTTATACACAAACTCTTGGAATAAAGTGAGTTTTACGACGACAACGAGGCAGGATGGTAAACAAGCGACTTCTCGTAATGTTGGTCGGAAGACGAATCAAATGCCTCAGGGCCATCAAATAAAAAATCGTTGCAAAAGTATACTACAATACACAAAATACAAGTATAGATTGTTAGATCTGTCTTCTTCAAGATTATTATAAAAATCAAACAGTTTGCGATATCTTTTGACATAGAGAAAGAATAACTTCAATTGGTAGCCAACACTCCTTTCTAGAAGGTAAAATGAGCTTGATTCTCCATGGAGAGCAAGAAGAAGGGAAAAGGAATCAAATCAGCATGCAAAACATTCACTTCAAAGATAAGAAGTTTGTTCTTTCTCTTCAAAAGATGTAGTATTGATGTAAAATATAGTATTGATACCGTGGAAATATGTTTACTGTACATATATCCTTGTTACTATAGCTTGAGGAAATGGAAAATATTACCTTTTTGTAGACTCAGCTATTATCATATGGTACCTTACCTGCAGGAAGAAAAAGAAAAGGTTGTTACTATACAATACAAACTCTGCACAGCTATATACAGTAATGTTAGGACATATTTGGTATACGCGACTTTAAGATATAACTTCATTGTATATAGTGAATGCGTGACAGAATATTTAAAAAATGAGATCATTTTTTTTTTCGTTATTCCTATACGTAGTTATATTTAATCACATAATTTTTAATAACGTCTAACCATTGTCAATATTGCTAATAAAGACTCGATGTCGTCCGAAGATCCTATTTCGATCTTTGTGTGAAATAGGATCAGTGTAGTAAGACAAAAACTGAAATCTGCCGATGAATGTTTTAATTTTCAACCTTATTCAGAAAAGTACAAAGTACAAACCAAGTAAGAAATGAACGGAAATCAATGGTATGAAAGCATTGTATAAACTGGTCCATGTATAGCTGATAAGCAAACGGATAAGATTTTCAATGTCCGACTGTTATGAATTTTAGTAACATCATATTTTATCTGAAGCACAATTCAGTTAAATAAAAGGAATCGATCTGGAATATATTTTTAATGCGTCAATCATACAACTTGCCGTCCATTCAGTTTATAGTATAATCAAATTGTTAAACCTGTATTTTTTACAGCGGGAAGCCATCTTTTCACACACAGATCCCGTTTTACTTTCTTTGTTTTATATTGTATTCGTTTTCCCAAGAGACCATTAAACTGTGTTGGAAAAGATGGGTTCCCGCTGTGAAAAAATACTCCTTTAAAATACACAAGACATGATTGTGCTACACTTTTTTTTAATATCAACAAAAATGTGCAGACAAAATACAGTGTCATAATGTACTTTAACAATATACAATTATATACACAAACATAATTGTTTACTCCTTGTAACTTTAATATAGATCAGAATCCCACTTAAAATCGATAAGGTCAATAATCGAGCCTTTAATACAGATATTAATAAATATCTACGCATTTAGTTCTGCAACGTAAACATCGTGTTAATACATTATTGCTCATTATATAAACTATTCCACTGTTAAAGCCAGAAAAAAAGTTGAAAGTAAAAAAAGTAACAACAACAGATTACAAAAACAATAACACGCCGGAAACTATACTGCTGTTTTTCATGTTCAACACAAAGAGGGAAAAAATCTCAGCGTAGGTTCGTTGTATGTTTTAATATTAGCGATGCAAATATGTTTATGAGAACTTTGACATGTACGAAAAAGTGAACCAAATCCAGGATTTTTTCGTGTAGAATTCCAAATTTAAGCAGACATTATGACACAATGGACCTTTATTCTACATGTTGGTGTGAAGTACGCGTACTTTGGTTTTATGATGAGTAATAAGAGAGCCAACTGTCATTTTACAAGCTCATCATCCGTTTGATCCGAGTAATGAGTGCTATTCTGACATATAAGAACTCTCTACAGCTGCAGAATAAAAAGTTTTTTCTCCCTTTGTGTTGGTTTATCAAGATTTTTTCCGTTCTGTTGCATGAAAGTTAATTGACCAATGTTACGTTTAGTATGTCGTTCTAATGAATGCTGTGTTTTCTTGTTGGAACTGATGGTGAATTTGTATTAGAATTTAGTAATAAAATGAAAGTTATATAATGTTACTGGTGGTGCTAATTTTTAGGATTTTAGCAGTGTTATGAATTTCATGTGATGAAAAATTTTAACTTCTATATCAGCATACATAAATTATAGATTATATTTTTAGTTAGAGCATTTATTGATTACTAAAAAGTTGATGACAGGCAAAATCTACATAGTTTCTCAAATAATTTATTTAACAACAATTCTCGTTCACTCTGTCAACCCTTGCTCAGTGAAGAAACAACAATTCAAGATATTATATAGCCTTTATTATTTCCTTTTAAGTGTATATAACAAGTTATTTTACACTTTTATAATATAACAATAAATTTCAATTGCAGCAATTCAGGATGTTAGTCACATATAATATTACGCTTAAATAAAGAAAACAATTTATCAAACCTAAAGTTAAAGAAAAGTAAACTTGAGAAATATGATAACTCTGATCCTCAATATACGCGATAATGATTACGAAAAGAAACATTATAAAGATGAAAAGATAGGAATCAAGGTATATACAGTATACTCATTTGAGTGCAGTATATATCTCTTGTAGAAAAGCTCCGAGCAACCCTTCATTAAAATTTGATGTTGAGCTAAAAAGTGCGACGAATAAAGAAAATGTTTCATCTTTAAATCTTCTCTTTCAGTTTCATTCTAACGTGAGATAACAGATGACTAAAGAAGATGACGGAAATAGCATTGCCTCAAAATAAGCCTTTATGTTTTTCTTTACAAATTAAAGAACGGAGCAGGTGGCTTTCTAGCTTTCATTGTACTTACTTCTGTTTTATACACAAATTTTCTTTCTTGGTATTCAACTTCAAAACAAATTGGAGTACTGTGTATTAAAATGGCGGTATATAGTTTTCTGTTATCAAGTTGAATGTTTTACAAACCAAAAAGCTTTATTTACATTTTAATTTCCAATTTATTAATTCTGTTGGCGCAATTTGCAGATGTTAAAAAATCTATAAATAGCTAAGTAAAAAAATCTGTAAAATCTATTTTTTACCGCTATTACTTAAAAAAAACATTTATTGATGAAATTAAAGAAAAAGTCAAGGAAATCTCGAAAGAATAACATCATAGATTTAAAGAATGATATAGGGCGTGAGTGATTAATCATATGGTTTAATATATACACCGACGCTAATTAATAATCTGAAACTCTATATATTTTTATTATTGTCACGAATAGCTTCAATTAATACATATAATATCTGAATCGAATACAAATTCTCATTATGAGTTTCGTTCGAATAAAAACCGTAATGCCAACTTTTAAAAAATCACTTTGCCCTTTAATAAACAATATTATCATATTTAAAGTTAATTAGATCAGATAAAACGCCAAAGGATATATACAGAAATAGTCTAATTTTGGAAAACACAGCATTAATTAATTCTCTTTCAATGATTTAGAACATTTCATATTAACATTTCGTTATTAAAGCTCTCTAAACAAACATAATTCAGTTAATACACGCAAGGATGAAACTATTCACGCAATTGTCTTGAAGGCTAATTAACTTACAGTACTATTAATGCATTAATAATATTTTTAAATCTTTACAACACAACCTATTTACAGTATTAACGAAACATTATTTTCAGTAATATTTTATCTATGTTCATACAATAAGTTGATAATGTGTTGGGAAGTATTATAAAAATATAAAGTAGAATTATTTCTTTAGAATCCATTCTTTAGTAGGAATTTCAGTAAATCAAATAATTAATATAACTTCAGAATAATTGATTCAATTTCTAAAAAAAAGTATAGAGACAAAGTAGAATCCTAAATGTAGGTAACGTCCTTGTAATAGATTGTTCTAAAATATAAACTTACATATTATTTAAATATAAACTTACATATATAAATATAAACTTACATATTACAGTAGATGAAAACTTTTTTATTCTTTTTTTTTCAATATTGCACAATGCATGACATCAAATTTGATCTTTTTCTTAACGAAATATTAATATATTAGAATATTCTGTGAAATACGAAACCATCATTCTGGAGTAAAGTGTATAAGAAAATAGCAACTTATAACCTACTATCCTTTAACTTACAAAAAAATAGTAACTTACACACTTTTTATTTCAGAAACGACGTTACAGAAAATAGTAATTCATTAAAAGTATGCTCGGAAAAGTGAAACAATTTTATGCGATTTTATGACTCATTTAATATGCAATAAAGATAGGAATAACGATACTTTCGACAGATTCCAATAGCGATGAACCAATAGAAAAGTAAGCCAGGCAGTAAGAAATCTGCACCTCTGCGAAATTTAAAGGTTCAATTTATTATCCATTACTTGCAAACAAAAAAACTTGAAATCACTTAATGAACCACTTTGGGAAAATCAGTATATTATAATAATAACAGCCATAGTTCATTTAAATGTGTGAAGTTTAGAACAAACTTTCCACGAAGGAAGAAAGTTGCGTAAGTACTTAATACATACACTGCTGATGTATATACGCTCATACTTCACTACACTCCTCAAGTTTCTTCATAACATACACTAGGTGGCTGATATACCCATCAGCAAATAAATTTACCATAAGTTGCATAACATCGCTCAAATAGTGTTTGAAGTAGACTATATTTCCAAGTTGTTTTTCTTTTCCACATTTTACCAAATTTAGTATTATGATGTTGGTGAACTTTTTTTAAATTTATTACACAGATTTATAACCTTTCCATTAGGGACGCTCCTGTTAAATTCATAGTATTTTGCAGATAACAAAGTTACAGTGCAAATGTTTTCATATTGAAAAGCATTGGATTAAATATACCATTTTTGAAGTTGGGTGAACAATTTTTCAAACTGCTAGTAGAGATTCTGGTGTTAAGTATACGATGACATTTTTATTTATCCGAAATTATCCATTATACTACCTATAAGGTGCTGCATAAAAAATGAAAGGCATTTGAATTCCTTAATTTAGGAATTTGGATATTTTACTCTTTATACCGAAAATATTAGAAAATATTTTCATTATATCTATAAGAATATTGCGATTTGAAATTTCTGTATTCCGTTCACAATATTGAAGAGAGTTGAAAAACTACCATACCACAATAGAACTGCTATTTCTGATAAATTAGAACAATATTTTTTACAGAAGCAAGAAATGTGAAACCATCACTTCCAGCATTTTTATCAGGAGTTATAAATTCCATAACGATATACTAATTTTCGTGAAGAATGAAAATAAATATTCTAATATTAAAAATATTTTCATTTTATGTACCTACGAAGCGTAGCAATCAAAATCAGAAGTTATGATCTATTCTTCACATTTTTTTACGTATACCTTAATTTAATATTTTTTCGATTGAATGACGTATCATCAATATTGATTTTATGTTTCGTACTTCGGGTTGGCATTTAAATAACAAAAATCTTAAGAAAAGGTTTTCTGCTTTAAGACTTATCCAAAATAAACAGGATTTAATTTTACAAATTAATTAATTATATTATCATTAGGAGAAGGGCAAAGCAGCCAAAGGACATCTCGTACAAACATAATGATAAAACCTTGAGGTTTGCAATAATCTCAGCAATAAAATACTAGTAATATACTACTTGTATATCATATTTACTTTGCAAATATCATACCGCTTAAATATAAAAAGTGTGACCTATATATTTTGTATTTTATCACCTTGCATCCACTGTAAATCATCAGCATATATTTGGATTACCCTTATCATTATAGCACACTACACAGAAAAGCAATTTTGAACTTAACGTAAGAAATATTGAACTTTATTATATAACAGAGTAAACAACACGGCATGTTAGAGATTTTCTAACGTACATAACGTTATCATTACTCTTTTACTCATAGCCATAATATATGTAAGAATCAATTTCATTAATAAATATTGAATAAGTGCTGATATGATATTCGTTAACTCATACTTTTCATTACGATAGTAAATGTTGGGTAAAATTTATATAAAAAAAATAAACAAATTTTGAATTTCTAGAGGATTTATTATTTCCTATTTTTAAAACAGAAGTAAAAAGGCGTCTTTAATATTTAGTACGTGATTCCATATTGTAATAACCTCTGTTGCTCTCCTACTCAGTTTGATTGTCTAAAAATATTTCTCCTGCAAGTAGACTCAGGTAGCAAATTATCATATTTTGTTTGGTATGTGAAATTATTAAACCTATTCAATTTTAATCGTTAAAAGATGTTGATTTAACCATGTTGCCATTGCAATATGACCAATTATTGGCTGGAAAGGGGTTGTTAATATATTTACGTAAACGGTAGAAAGAATTCGTTGGTCTTACATTTTGCCTGTTTAAAGCAATTTGAATATAAAAAATACTGAAGCACTGAATCTTTGTTGTTAAGCATGAGTAACAATCTACATTCACATAATAGAGAAGCAATTCTCGATAATTTTATTATATCTATTATTTGTATACCCCACTATGTCAAAGAGTCTATATCTCCGCTCCCACTTATGTTCACATTTTAAGATGGTTTGAACAGTAGCCATACCAAAATCTTGATTACACTAGTACTGTATTATAAACTATCAGAATAAAAATAATACATAATGTTAATATTTGTGATATTCTGCAGCCAAATATAAATAAAACATGGACTTGGTAAAAGTTCGGTAAAAAATAAATGATCCTTATCCATGCTGATCCTCAACATAAAAAACCACAGATCTCCAATACCAAACCGATATATCATCACATATTCACCACTAGTTATTGAAACCAACTGACGTGATGTCTCTGTCGAAAGTCTCACGAGGGAGAAAAATTCTTCCTAAAACCCAGCAAGTTGGAAGCATATATTTCAAAACTTGGAGAGAACCAGCATCAGATAGTGACAGGCTCTAACACACCTACAAATTAGGGGGAAAAATCAATAAAATTACCGAATCCAAAAGTTCTTCGGTCCCTCGAGAGTAGAGAAGAAAAACCACAGAAACCAATTTGAGTAACCCACTGTCATTTCTAGTCACATCTCTATCTCCTTAAAATAACCGCATCAGGTAATGAAATGCTACAGAACTAAGTCCTAATCATCAGTGGAAATTCTGTCGCATACAAGATACAACCAGTACTATTACCGATGCTTTGATGGGAAGATGTTCGTGGACTTTTTGAAATGTACTAGTATTTTCTTTTAAATGGGTTGTAGAAATTGTACAATTGAATTGTAGTTCGAGAATAAAAAGGAAGATACTGTAAAATAAAAAAAATATGTATATATTTCATGTATTAACAGAAAGATATAGTTTTGTTAACAAATAGCAAATATTTATTGTTACTTACTTGTAATGGGTTCTTCCAAGTATTAAAAATCTTAGAAATTTTTAAAGACTCTACGAAACTGTTCTAATATAATCGCCGTAAGAATTTGACATCATAGCAGCGAAATATTTAGTATTCATAGTTCTGAGTTATAACAGCATAATTCATTCATGTTCAGTGGGTTTGAGTGACTAATAAAAAAAGTTTAATTGATTTTATTGACTGCTATATGTAACTGTAAGTTATACGTTTTTACCGAATATGCTGGAAACATTTTCTTCTCCAATATATCATCATCAATATCACAATGAAACCTATGTAACCCATTGGAATTTAGCAAAAACAATAAAAAAATGTACTCTCAAAATAACAAAAACAATAAAAAAATGTGCTCTCAAAATAACAAAAACGAAAAAGTAATAGAGTTTAGCAATAGTAATAGACGAAACAGAACAGATACTATACGTCAGATGAAGGAATAGCGAGTCTTTTATGTATTTCCATAGCTTTGACGCCCTCAGGTTGATCTGCATGGAAAAGCATTTGTGTATCTATTTTGGCTGCATGATGTTGTGCAGCCCTAGAGGCATACAATGCGCACTCACTCTCTTGTATAATATACGTAATTAGTCTATTGCTTCCTAGATGAAAGAATGACAGGGCTTTCAAAAGGCAAAGAGCCCTTTAGTTTCCTTAATTGGACTGAGCAAATGAAGAGAAAACTAATTATATGGCTTTTGCTCATTAAGTACATGTACGTACACGAATGTTGCACAGCTCAGATCCTAGTGTTTGTGAAATTCAAGCTGAATTTATATAAATGCATTTAGGTTTCTAACTATTGTATCGTATATTAGGAAATAATTTGATTTTTTTATGAGATAAGAAACAGAAATTGTATACCTATTTTTTTTACCAATTTATTCATTGAAATTTGAAAGAATAAGAGTAATAAACTTTATCTTATTCAATTGCAGACAAACTTCATCAGGTTATGTATGAGTGATTTTCAAATTTTGAATCTGAGATACTTGTCTTATTGCTCATTCTAGAATTCAGTAGAGAGAGAATATATGTTTATTTACATACTCTGTTTACATAATAGTAAGTTGACAGATGCCACAGAATAACAA
>JAQIWE010000704.1:0-19787 GCA_034698565.1 Campodea plusiochaeta | reverse complement strand
TTTCCTATATTTCACGTGCTTTCTATACCCCATCGTACGCCATTTTGGATTAGTTCAACCACCAGGATCGCTTTTCGTGCAATTGGCGAATTGCCTTTGGAAATTTTAGTAAAGAAATAATATATCATATCGATATCATTTTTCTTTATTGATAAGACAGTCGTTACCTGAATAACTTTTGCATTAATTTAATTAAATCGCTCAGATTTCACTAAAAGGTTTCACAATTTTATATTTTATACAGTCATGTACTGTATGTTCAATAAAATATTGTCTACAGAAATAAGATTTCTACAATTTACAATTCTGTCTATCACAATATCTTATTACATGATGTTTTGTGATAAAAACCACAGCGCGGCAGGAGAGAATATGTTGTTATGTTAGATAAAAACAATTGACGGCCTAATTGAGAGATTAAATTTCCTTATTTGAAGTTTTTTAAACCATTTTTATAGTTGCGTCTGGTACGAAGAATAGCACACGCAGCTGAACGTACACTACAACGATGTTTATTTACTTCATAATGTATTTCCATTTATTGTACCTCCAGTTTTAATTCAAACAAAAATGATCTGATTTTAAAATAAAATAAAAACACTATTCATAACTCTATTAAAATACTACAATACTGTAATAGGAAAAAAAATTGGAGGCCAAAACATACAGTACTATGGTATAATTACTTATTTAATATATTATTATACTGTACCCATATTAATAACATAATCATAATACTTTAGGTGATAAATAATTGCACTTCTCAAAAGTGGTTATAATAAACAAAATGTTGATTATAACAAATGCAATAATGTTATTATTCCTTCTTTTTTTCTCCAGGTCCTAATCGCTGGGTTGGTTGGTTAAATGGATCTCATGAGGATCGTGCAGTCGAAATCACCTTCCAATTTGACCATGTACGAGAGTTCAATGCTGTTCACATACACACCAGTAACATGTTCACGCAAGACGTACAGGTAAGATGAACATTTGATTTATGTAGATCGTACAAGTGTTACGTTACAACTTTACATGATTTAAAACTGGTAATACGATAATTATTCTGGAGTGAAAGATCATTCTGTTATCTCTATTTTATATAAATAAATAAATCCTTTATTGTACTAAACGGGCGGTTACCGGCGTTACCCTCCCTATTACATAGTACTAGTATAAATAGTTAAATATTAAAAACAAAGAAATTAAGTTATGGAGATTGATTAGACATGGCAGGGTTGCTAATATATAGAACGATAGAGTTGTTATAACGACTTAATTGAAGATCATTACAGAGTTTTTGCGTTCTAACAATAAAGCATCTGGAACAGACTATCGTACGCATTATTGGTAATCTGAATGGATAAAATTGTCTGTCTATACAGTACTTTGCTGTTATTTTACACCAACGACGAAATATCTACTGATACAATACAAGACAGTAAAGCCGAAATTATCATTTAAAAATTTATGATAATGCTGAGTTATCAAAGTTTTGTTTACCAAAAACTAGTAAATTTACGAAAATTCCAGATACTTAAAGGAAAATCACCTTGGTTTTAAATTATTTCAAGAGCCCTACTATAAGTTTCCTCATCAACCCAATAATGCGAGAGAATCTGGGGCATAGACGAAACACCCATCTATGATCTAGGGCAGTTAGTGGACTGTTGATTATGTATATTAAAAATAAACTTTTCTTACTGACGCAAATGAATCACAAAATGATCATAAAGAATTATTGTATTTTTTAATACACTGATGGTTTATTAGTAAAACTACTAACAAAATAATATCAGCTACAGTCATTCGAAGTACTAAAATTGCCTTATTTACTAAATATTTAATACTATTTTTAATATTTCTATAACATAAGAATTATATTTTATAAAAATAATTTATGTAATAACTACGCTTATCATTAATAGTCAAGAAGTTTTCAATTAGACCTAAATATTCTTTTAATTACGTACTTGCATTTACTGGTGAGCAAGTTTTTTCTGTTTTATAGTTTCATTATAATAATAACTTGACATTTTACTATACAATATCTATTATTATAAAATAAAAAATAACAAACACATAGCATCATTTTAAACTGCAGTTTATTTTGCATATTTTATACATGAAAATATTTTTGCTGAAGTATTTGAAAAACTTAGAAGAGACAGAAGTAGCCAATGGGAAGCCGTAGAGCATCTTAGGGACATCACAGGTACGGAAGAAATTATCTGAAATTAAAATAGAAAATTTTATCATATTGTCACTAGATGTTCTATAAATACCTAATCTAAAATAATTCGAAATTAAATATACAGTATCTGTTTCGTTAAATTTCCCCTTATATATATAATGCATTTTTTTTATTAAATTTTAAGAAAATTCATAAGAAATTTTAAAAACGTTAATATTCTTGACTTTGTATATACGTAGTTACGTGCACCTGATCCTAATAGAATCATTACCGTTTCATCCGATTTTGAAATGTGTGTGATACTGTGATTGAACGATTTAAACACTTGAATGTTGCACAATTTATACATCAAAAAGAAAAGGGCAAGAAGTTATACCATCACTTTATCTTCAGAAAAGTATACTAGCTTTTTTTTTTTGAAAATGTTAATGGTAGAATAATGAATATTTCAATACAAAGGAATACATTGAATAGTTGACTTAGAGCAGTAATTATATCCTACGCAAGGTTTATTAAACTTCTCTTTTAATGATCCTAATGTACGTTTTTTCGTTTTTATCTACCGATTATTATAATAGTCGACTATCCGAAATGCAGTCTACGCAATAGCGATTTAAAGGAAGACAGATTCCTGAAGCTCTTATATCATAAAAAATAGTAACAATAATAAGAAAAAATTATGTTAAAAATGATTTGAATAAGCGTATCACATGTGATTACTGGTAAGTGGTAACATCATCGTAAAAAAATGTTTAAATCAGCAGAGTATTATTCTAAAATCATGAGAGATTAATGTGAATGTCATTCTGTCAAAAATCTAAGGATTATGAATTTTAATATTCATATATAGAAAGTAAAAACTTACCAACTCGTTGTTCGAAAGATCGAAACTCCGTATCTCCCGATAAGCTCACACAACTAAGTGAATTTGCATTATTACAGTTTCAATAATTATCTTACCGTTTTTACAGTATTGCATGCAGCAGTTTTACAAATGATCTTACCGTGTTCATTTTACATAATAAGCACCATAGCTGGCGACCGCTGGGTATCCACCATAGGCATAACCATGACCTCCATAGTATGGACTGGCAAGTAAATATTGTGGGGCAGCAGCGCTCAAGGCAACCAAGAGGGCAATAACCAAAAGTACCTGAAATAAAAATATACATCAAATTCATTCAAATTCAAATTCAAATTGTTTATTGTCCTAAATAACAGAAAAATAATCCATAGAGACATTATTTTGCGAAAATTCTACAGTTCGCTACAATCAATACAGAGAGAGAGAAATACAGAAAGTAATGTTATTTATATTAAATCTATATAATAAAATAATAGATGGGATGATTTATAATATATTTACAATAGAGATATATCGGGAATATCAGAATGAATTAAGATTTGTTTAATATCCGTAAGACGAAAATTCTTGCAATGATATGATTGTGTTAAGATTTCTTGTAGTTCAGTATACTTCTGTTCTGTTGTGAAAATCTTAACATTTTTCTTTGGATACTTTAAAACAAATATTTACTTTTCAAATTACCGCTAGTACACAAAAATATAAAAGTATTGCGATAAAAAGTGATCATAATAAAATAAAGTTTCAATTCACGTTTAATATAAGAAACGTTAATATAATCACCCTATCGAATTACATAAAATATACATCTAAAATTAGTAGTTTTAGATATTAGAGTTAGAAAGAATCATTTGAAAATACACTGAAATCAAAAGCAAAATTATTATTTTGTGCCATCAGCATGGTATAATAATATGAGTATGTTATATTAATATTGAAATTTAAATATTGCCACAGTAATGTACTTTTTACAGTGAGTGAGATTTGAGCAACAATCACGATTCACTGTACTCGAGAAACGATTTATTAGTCGATTTATTATTTATCAACAATAGTTGTTGGTAAATATATTATGATGATAAACTTTGTTGAGATATATTATTAATATTAAAATGGAATTTTTAAATCTGAAAATCGATAACTTGAATATACAATTTTGTTTTATGCAATAAACACAGCAAGCTCTATTTCATAAACGAATAAATAACTATGTTCTAATTTCAATGTTTCTTCAAGCAGCTTTCGATATCAAGACTATTTAAAAAAAAACTCCATGAGTTCATCAATTTTTAGGATATACGTTGCAAATTCACAATGAAAATACAGAATATTGTCAGTATTTCAGCCAAGACCCTTATAAAGGTCTTGCCTGAAATATTGTTTATTTGTAAATGTATTTAATGTTTTGATAAAAGCTAAGGGTATTGGCTGAAATATTGACAATATTCTGTATTTTCATTGTGGATTTGCAACGTATAACCTAAAAAAATGACGAAAACATATGAATCCATTTCTCTCAGAAAGAATATAAATGAGTTCATATGTTTCTCAGAAATAAAACCGTTAATTCAATTTTTATAATAAATTGAATATTGGGGTAATAGAGAATAAAAATGAGATAACTTTACTGTAATATCAGTAATACAGAACAAGTAATATCTAATATGATTATAATATTGCTAATTAAATAATATAATTAGTAAAAATTTGAATTTCAATAATTTTAATTTATCACTATATCTATGAGAATAACCTGAATGGAAAGTTACTTACGAATTGGTACATGATGCTGAGGTTTGTTAAGATGTCTTGACGAAAACACAAAGTAATAGTTTATCAAATAGCAATTTGATGAAAGATACTTTATGAAATATTACAACACTATTTATATCTCAACTATATCCTTGAAATAACATTGTCAAGGTTAGGATATACGGAAGAATATTAGTTATTGGGTGTTGTCTTCGAGATATTAACAATACTTTTTGTGGTTATGAGAAATCATGACTACAGGGTTGTCATTATTATAAAGTTGAGTATAGGGTTTATTACGGTTGAATCATTTTTAGTCTGGATCATGGCCGAGCGAGTGAGAAGGTCTGATATACTTGATACAAAATCTTACGGACCTAAACCGTTTAACCCATCAAGGGTGTTTCTGACATTCCAACAATTCATAATCCTTGTAGACTTATTTGTTTTCTTGCGAATTGTATAGAAAATATCCGATTTGAACCAACCAAACAAGTGGTCAACAATAGGTTTACCTGTCAAAACAGTTTGAAGATGTAACCAGTTTAGGTCCGTAAGGTATTGGAAGCACTATAAATCAGATTCCAAATTCTAAACCCTGGGTTAAATCTTTTAGGAAGCAGTTAAAAAAATCAAGAGAGGCTGAAATAAATTTGAAAAATTATATCAAACACTATACATCAGAATTGGTCTTAGTCACCACACAGGGTCACTGGGCCATGGGTCAGGTATAGTGTTTCCAAAATCTTACGGACTCAAATCGATTAACCCATCAAGGGTGTGTCTGACATTCCAACAATTGATAATTCTTTGTTGACTTTATGTTTTGTTTGACCAGTCTGCGAATTGTATAGAAAATATACAATTTGAACCACCCAAACAAGTGTTCAACAATGGGTTTACCCGTCAAGAATAGTTTGAAGACATAACCAGTTTGAGTCCGTAAGATTTTGGAAGGACTATACTAACTGGGTCAGTAAATTTGTGACTCAGTTCATCTCTCTTACCCATATTATAATTTCAGACTATTTCTCTGTCACGATTTCAAAATTATTTACTCATTTTCTGTAAATCTCCATTTGGGAGGAGCGGGCTTATATATCTGTGCGTTTGTTCTTGTACAAACAGAAATGAACATGGCGGCCATGTTTAACAGAAATGTTCCAAATTCTTGTTCCAATTTCACCAAAAACTAAACTATTCATTCTGTCACCAGAAGAATGTAATTGTATACAATTCCAACGATAATATATCATAGCAATGAAATAACATGTGAAATTCTGTATACCACAGAATAGAAGAAATCCATTAGAATCTGTGTAACGTAAGGAATTCGACGTATAACGTTCGCTATAGGAATAGACCACAGCATGAGTACATATTGAAGATATATTATCAACCCTTGGAGTGGTTTTGCCGTTTGTGTCGCCTGAATACTTGTTAGTTGACATTTTCAACATAATTGGATATTCTTTGGTTATTAGGAACAAATACTTTTGGTTATGGATAGTATAGGAGACTAGGAGTGTCATAAGAGATAGGAAATTTCATCAGGACAAGTTTCACCCGGAAGGGAAGGGAATTTTTGATGCTACGAAGAGGCGATCATCACGAATGATCCCGTACTTTAACACTGTACTCGGAGGAAATGTTTTTGCTTTTGATTATTTATTTTCAGAAAATTTTAACAAAACTTATTGGCTGTATCGTATGAAGCTTTACTTTATAAAGAAGCCTATTTCAATATTATAACGTAACACAGTGATTTTATGGCAATATTTCTCCATTTTATAGATACCAACAATAAACTATACCGACATTAGTTTAGTGTTGGTTTCTATATCTTATTACGAGAGGACATTCATTGACAAATCGGTAAAAATAATGAATTCGGGCGATTTCGTTTGACTGTATCTACGTGATCTTTTTGAATTTTAGAGTTCCACAAACACCGCGCTTTAGCTAATTACATTCCTTAAATATTACCTGAAGCAAAATTTACATTTATTGAAATACATTTTTTCTATTCCGGAAACGGAAGAAGATTTGCTGGGTTTCCGTAGACGTAATAGAAAAAACATACTATAATAAATGTAAAAGAGTATTGGATTTAACATGGGATTCCCTATGCTGAAATTCAATTTTCATTCTGGGAGAAGGAGCCTTAACCCACAAAAAACATAGTACTTCTAAAGTAAATAATTATCGATAAACTGTCCGAATGTTTTCTTGATTATGGCAACTCTCTTTTCTGGTATTTCCGTAGCCTACTGTACAACATGAAACACATTATGCTGCATAAGTTTCGAATGTTTCAAACGGCAGAGTCTTTGGAATTACTAAACATGAATACCTTACTCATATACAACTGTATATTAACATCTTGTTATAGAGAATGGTAAACCGTAATACTGCAAACACAATTTCTTGTATACACTCAAAGTTCAAGAAAGTCTGCCGCAGACATCTTCAGAAGTAGACTTATATATACAACTCAAATACAGTATTATAGGTTTACAGTATATTATAATGACGTATTGAGGTACTTGTTGTCATTTGAGAGGGATTATATATACAGAACATCTTCTGAAAGTTTATTACGATATCGTTATTTCATTTTCCTTTGGAATAAAATATGCCTGATGAAAGGGGGATTATAATAAGTACTGTATTCGGCAATTAAGGAATTTCTGAGAACGTAGTCTCAAAATTGTGAGTAACTTAATATTACATTTAAAACAGTATAAGCTTAATTGTAAAGTTTAATAGTTATTGATCCTGTTTACATTGAGAATTCCATATCAAATTTGTTTTAACAAGACGATGAAAGTCACCGCAACCTCTAAAACACAATAATTAATCCAATGAGCTTGTATATATATAACAAAGAATTTTGATGTCATTTTCCTAATATTATCGAGGAGTTTTCAGGCCGATATGAGAAATAAAAATAAAAGCTTGCAAATGCAAACGAAATATTTTATATATATAAATTTTGCAGCATTGCATGGTTGGGGTCCACGGAAGAAGAAGATATACAGAGTGGCCCAAAAAAACGAGACCAATTTATGAAACGCAATATTTTCTGAAATATTGAAGCTAGGAAGTAGAATAAAACATCAATTGAAAGAGAATCATGTTCTCTTCCTGAACATGTATGGTTTTATAACGATATCAGCCGCATTACGACCGTTACGGCCGTATTACTAAAAGGTATCCCATATAAAAGTTGCTAATGGCCGTATATTAAAAAAAAAATCATTTTCCCTGTAAGGTAGAAAATAACTGAATATAATATTTTTTTTATGAATATTTATGGTTTAACAATATGTTTTGATTATCATAGCAGCAGCCTGAGATTCACCAAATCACCATTTCTTAATGGTTTACAAAATGCAGTCACCTCAAAGGGAGAAGTTGTGTTGTAGACACAGAACTTCATGAAATTTTTACGCATATTGTTGTCAATCATTGCCAAAAAAGGTCAGATTAAGGTATTATTAAAAAAACATATTTTTTATTCAAATTATTACTGTTTTACATAAGAAACACCAAATTTTTATTGTTCTACTATTGTTGACAACTTGTATTTTTGATACTTTTTAGTTATATGGCAGTAATACGGCTTCGATTGATTTGAAACCATATATATTTTCAGAAAAAGAACAAGATTGTCTTTTCAATAGTCTTTATTTCAAGATTTTGTCTTCAATATTTCCGAAACTATTGCATTTCATATATTGGTCTATTTTTCGGGGGGGCCACCCTGTATAGGATAAATATTGTAGACCCTTTTGGTATTTTATATAAATAAAAAAAATTACATCAATAAATGTCCTTTTTATATTAAACTGTAAAATTTTAAAAATATCATCCATTATAAAAAAAAGGAATAAATTCTGTTTTCAAAACTTCATAGTATAAATAAATGACCAATTTAGAATAATTTATGTTCTTTAGTATATAATAACAAAGATTCAATGTGCCTAACCGTATAATTGAACAATAACTCGAATAAAAACCACTACATTAATTTCAAACTAATCTAGACAAAAGAACAAAAAAATCATATTTCTGCAATTGAATTCGCATAGTTAATACATCAAAGCCAAAAAGTTCAGACTTCCCTTTCTCAACAAATTTGATTAATAATGAAACTTGGAGACGATCCGCGTATATATAAAACTGCCGAACAATACAGTAGTTGAAAAATAAACGAACGTATGAAAAGAAGTAGACGCTTTTCCGAATGTCCTTTGTAACTGAGAACATAACTCTGCAGCAGTTTTGTTTAAAAAGTAATCTTTTCCTTTATATTGTATCTGGGATATATTACTCTGCGATAGAACCTGATGCTGGCGGCCATTTTAAATCTGGTTACAGTACATGAATGTAAATGTGGATAATAATGTAAAAACCACTTGCATGTTATACGAATAATACACGCAGACTATGCACTTTTTCGCTTTTTATGGAGTATTTTTAATAGGGTTGCAGCAGTATAGTGTACTTTTGGTTATATCAATTATTTATCTAACCTTTTTCATGCTGTACAATAACATAAAGGTTATGTAAGTTAGTAAAAGTGCATAATGTACTATAATACATATATTATACAATTTAGAAAGGTATTCATTCGTATGATTAGTTATAAGTGCAAAAGTTAATTGAATATTTTAAAGGTTTAAATGGCTACCACAATTCAATTAACTAAAGGTTGAAATTTTTAAATTCTCTGCTTGAAATAACGTCATCACCCGCAGGTTAAGGTAAGAATATAATGAAGTTTGCATATACCCTATACAAAATCTTAAGGACCTATTCCACTTTAGAAAATTGACGATTTTGATAGGAGAAAGTTTTGTTTACAATAGTAAACAGGGGTGACTCTATTGTCCACCTCTCTGCTAGGGAGCTTAAACTGTCAAACTATGCTAACGAGAATAGGTTCTTAAGATTTTGTACAGGGTATACTGAATATTATAGAAGAACAATTTATTTCGATTCGAAGACACTAGTGGTTTCTTACTATTCAAGGGAGATTCCTGGAGAATATACATGAGTAAAAAAAACTGGACAAGACATCAGTATAATTATATATAATACATAGTTTTGTTGAGTTATTACACCAGTGAAATATGTTTTTCTTGCAATATTTCCACGATATAATAAATAGATATAGTTGATAATGAGTGTATTAACAATATTTAATTCTGTATAAAACTATGTCTATTCTGTAATTGTTCGAGAAAGATGGAATAAATTCATCAAAATATTGAAGAAAAACGTATTTCACTGGTGTAATAACTCAACAAAACTATGTATTCTATATATGAAACCAGAAGACGATTTATAATTAGGTTAAGTATATGATGGTTGATCAGACTGTGGTACCTGACGAGATGACTCTAGCTCGAAATGCGAGTTTGACACCAAATTATCGAACCGTCCAATATAATTGGAGTGGTTTTCCCATTCATTGACAATGCCATCTCCAAATTTATGTGCAGTGTCACATTCATTCATAGATTCATATCCGAATGTCTTCAAGGCATGTCATAGCAGGATAGTTTACGTTTTTACAAACCATCGTCCATCAAGATTATCGATTTTAACCAATAATAACTGTTAGAATGCAGGTAATTTAAAAGTGTAGTTTTTTTCAGCGGGAGGTAGCGTTTTCCAACACACCGCATCGTTTTAATTTCTTTGTTTTCTATTGTACTCAATCTCCCAACGGACCTATAAGCTCTGTGGAAAACGGGATGTCATGCTGGAAAAAATTGGGCCTTTAAGTTTCAATTTCTTCAAGTGCAATAAACAAAGTCTTTTTGAAATTGGAATAGTTTCTTTTTCACATTTACCACCCCTAATGCCGCCCCTGCTAAAACCGCCACTGAATTTTCCGTTGTATTCCCAACGTAGCAGTAAAGTTTATTGACGTGTGGTAAAATTGGTCCTTGCGGCATCTCTCGTGGGACTCGTGTGAATTTATTCAACATGTCCCATGAGAGTGCACATCACTGAATGTTATGACAGGATTGACACATGGAATAAATACACAAGAAATTAATAGGGTTGCCAGAGATTACAGAATTTGTTGGAACGATTAGAAACGAAAGTTATATTCAGACTGTTTGTATACTTTATACAAAACCTTACGAACCTACACCGTTTAACCAATAAAGGGTGTTTCTGACATTCCAGCAATTGATAATCCTTTGTTGACTTATTTGTTTTCTTTGACCAGCCTACGAATTGTATAGAAAATACACAATTTGAACCACCCAAACAAGTGGTCAACAATGGATGTCAAAATAGTTTAAAGACATCGCATAACCAGTTTGAGTCCGTAACATTTTGTAAGGACTGTAACATATTGTTCCCCTTTGCATTCTCTACATTGAAATATCGCTCTTTCCGTGTCAAAATAAAGTTTTATATTGGATATTTGTATACTTTGACTATTTTTACTTTAGTAAATTGTATATGGTGCAGTATAGTTTATCAAATTACTTTACGGTAATAAAACTGTACAAAAATGATATCCGCAAATTTATTGCATAGAAGTATTTTTTTATAATTATTTTAGGTATTTTCATCGTATTCCTTCATTGACAGAAATTTAACTGATCATGAAAACGAAAGACAATAATGTAAAGTATTTTCCACTTTCAAACATATAAATATTTTTTATTAGGTAATCAATTAACTTTTAATTCTCAAATCAAATAGTGCTGATATACATACAAATAAATTGCAAAAAATATGTCCTATAAAATATACTAAAACAGATATATAGTACTATAGTAGTATAAATTATAAATTAATTACCATTTAAAAAATAAAAAAACGAATTTGGAATACCAGCATCTCTTTTTCCTCATTCCTCTCAAGGAATCATCCCCCCCCCTCTCTCTCTCTGAATTGTTTTTGAGTGACATTTATAGTTTGTGTTATCACTTGTCGAACTGTTCGTTGACAGCAGAAACAATCACTTGACGACAAGATCACGATAAAGGGAACAACATAAAGAAAGAAAAGAGGGCACCGCAATACTCCAAGATCCTTTTCGGGGATGGTGGGAGAGGAATTCGACTTTGGTTTAAAATTTAAAGAGAATAATTAAAGGAGTATTTTTTCACAGCGGGAAGCCATCTTTTCCAACACAGTATAACGGTCTCTTGGGAAAACAAGTATAATAGAGAACAATGGAAGTGAAACGGCTTATGTGTGTTGGAAAAGATGGTTTCCCGTTGTGAAAAAATACTCCTTTAAAATTAAAAATAACATAATTTCTGTTTAATAGTTTCGGCAACTGGTATTGTTTGTTTCTAGTATTGTTTAAATTTATTAGTTTTAGGAATTTATGTACGTATATTTTTGTGAGGTACTAATAATCTTCAATAATTTTTGTAGCAGTTATAAATGTTTTATTATATTGTTTTTATTCGCTATACCTCATTTTTTGGTTTGTAATATGATATTCCTCTTATTTTTCAGTTTTTCTCACTCATTCGTAGATGTCACAAATCTTGCAATACGTTTTTGTATGTTGTTTTTGTTTTTAGCGCTTGCAGAGTTATTCGAACACTCTGATTATGATAAAAATATTTTTTTATATAACTGAATTGCAAAATAGCCTTTTTTTCTATAATTTGAAATTGGAATTCACAACTCTACGGAAAAATCAGAATAATTATTTTAAGTTCAAGAGAACGACGATTGATTCCTTTCTAAAAAAATCTCCAATCTCAGATATGTGTCTATCCCATCATCATATAGGTCTGCATGGACCACCCTTCATAACTTTCCTGTCTGATAATTATTCGTGTTTCGTTCTCACTCCCCTCCACCGTGTTGGCGCCACTGTACTCACTCACAAAAACCAACAAAGATGGACGTCATGTGGAGAACCTTTACTCAAATACGACACAACAATTATTACTATGGAGACTACAGAATCCCAGGTAGAAAAGTACCATTTGGAAGAAGACAGTATCTTATGGGGAAAACGTGCAATGATCTTTGTGTAATAAAAACTGCCTTAGAGTTCCTTTCATAATTTATTTTCTACCGACCCGGGTTTCGAATTTTACAAAATTCATCATTTATTTTCGTTCTGGAGTACGGTATCATCGTTCTATTTTCCTCGTATGACTCATATGTTTGTAATTTTATTATTACGGCATTTAGAAATTACCATACGGAAATCGAGTTCGGTGACTCTATGTGACTACCTTAACTATTTTCTTTGTGAAAGATCTAATTTCTTCTGCCTTGAAGAGAGACAGTAACCTGTAAATGTATACAGGTAACGCATATTGCCCTCGGGAGAAACGAACCTTTTGAATTTCCCACAGCTATGATTCATACTGTGTTCGTCCTTTTATCTTTTGTATTTGATTCATCATTCACATCACATTTTTTCGTAGAAGTGGAATGTTTTTAGACAGAGCATTGTTTCTCCGTTTTTAATATTCGCAAAAACAGTTTTTGCGCTTAGAGAAAATAACGTATTCATATTTTTGTGTGTTTTGTAATTTTTTATTGAAATTACATAATTTTGAAAATGTAAGTATTGCGTATTCTTCTTTCAGCTGAGTCATTCTCAAGGTTGTCACTTTACAGAGAGAAGGAAACGTGTTTGTTTCGTGACAAATTTTTGTGGGGTGATTTTAATTTTTCGATAAAATTTGCATGTGCATGTGTAATACTTTGTTAGTAAGCTGGATTTGAGAAGGGATTAAGTTATTGTTGTGTTTGGATATAGGATTTCAATTTACGGAAACGGTAAGTGTGAAAAACTACATTTTCGAATTTCGTTAGTCTCAGAGCAAACTGTTTTGTTTGTGTTAACTTTAAACAAACTTGTGAGTTGATTCGATTTTCTTGTCAGCTCTACGACGAACTAAACCTAAATTACTTTCTTTCTACTGTTCTACTTTGCATTCTGACTTTGTCCTGCTCGGAGCTAGTCTGCGTGGCCGACCCTTTTTTTTCGCCATAGGCGAAATAAAAGCTCGGAGCCTACCTTAGTCTGTTAGTACTGGTTCAGAATATGCTGATCTGAACAAGACAAAGTTACAACCATTAAAGACCTTTGACTAGACCTCAGAATGGCTCCAGGAAGGACCATTTTCACTCTGAGTATATGGCACCAGGCTCATGAAAAAAGGCTTTGGTAAAACCAGAAAACTGCATTTCAGCAATTTTGGGTTTTTGAGATCTTGACCGCCCAGACTGAAGATTTACCTATTCGAGAATGGAGATTAATCTCTCTGAGATGGAGATTCACTTATTCGAGAATGGAGATAAACCTATCCGAGACCGGATATTAACCCAATCAAGACAATAAATTAACCAAACCTGACATAGCCTAACTGGAAATGATAACGATTGAGGGAAATTGGGGAGGATGAAAATAGTATATAGTAGCAGGAGCAGATGAGAAAGGAGTGCCTTGTCTCATTTGAGACTAATCACAAGCCATTTTCAGTTTGGTCATTTAGTGGTGTGATTAGTCTTCTATATCCCCATAAGAGAAAAAATTTCACCCCCCCAAAAAAGGGGCGTGGCCGCCGAGTAAATGCGAGCGTCCGAATATACTCATTTTCAGTACCTTAAAGTTACACAAGCGGCACATATTATACCTTTTTGCATGCCCAACTATACATTCTTGATTTTCATGTGGTTTTTGAAACTGTGGCACTTACCATTTATTACTTGTCACACAAAAACGGAGAAAAACTTCCACTTTTAAAAACTTGGAACAGGTACTAGAATATCCTCGTTTCAGCCAATCAGAAAGCAAAGAGACAAATTTAACACTACACTACCGTTTTAGAAAGAAGTGGTTCAACGTAGTACTTTTTGGACATATAGTACCATTCCGCATGAATGATACGTAATGGATTAAAGAACATGTTTAGTACAATTTCAAGATACTGTTACATTTTAATCGTAATTTATTACATTTTCCATTGTAAACGTGAACAGCTTGAAAATGAGTGAGACATCATTTTCCATGCCAATTTTTTGAAGTGGAAGTTTTTCTCCGTTTTTGTGTGACAAGTAATAAATGGTAAGTGCCACAGTTTCAAAAACCACATGAAAATCAAGAATGTATAGTTGGGCATGCAAAAAGGTATAATATGTGCCGCTTGTGTAACTTTAAGGTACTGAAAATGAGTATATTCGGACGCTCGCATTTACTCGGCGGCCACGCCCCTTTTTTTGGGGGGGTGAAATGTTTTCTCTTATGGGGATATAGAAGACCTTTGATAGCAACAAATGACAAACTATCAAAGGTCTTCAAACGAGACAACTATAGGCCTACTATTTTTATCCTCCCTCATTACCTTATGTTTTATTTCAAGTTAGGCTAGGTGAGGTTTGGTCAGGTTAGGTAACTCTTGGTTAATTTATTGCCTCGGGTAGGCCAATTTCCTGTCTCTAAATCTCAATTCTCTGATAGGTCAATCTCAATTCTCGAATAGGTTAATCTCCATTTTCTGATAGGTCAATTTCTATGCTCAGATACGTCAATTACCATTGTCAGATAGGACAATCTGTGTCTACGAACCTGAAAACTCCTACTACTAAAACTGTGCATTTCCATTTTCAATATTTCGCTTTCTTCCTTTTTACAATAACTGCTTTTTAGAAAGGGGATTGGGACTACAAGGATAATCGAGACCCCCCCAACTTGTTGGTGTGCACCAAGTTAATAAAACTATAAGGTTATTAGGTTAGGTAAGGTTTGACTAGGTTTAGTCAGGTTAGATTAAGTCAATCTCCATTCTCGGAAGTTGGGGGGCTTCGATTACCCTTGCACTCCCGTGGGATGCAACTACTTTAAGTAAAGGTACTCTTGATCGGAGTTTGGATGAACAACTTGCCATCAAGTATACCTTTTTAAATAGCCCATACTTGTTAATTTCTTATCTCAGTGACAAGATAAACTGGATATTTTAAAGAAGTGATAGCCTAAGCAGCTTCAACTGAGATAACCTTCATTAAACTTTTTCCTCCTCTTTACTTACTATTTCAGTAAACAATTTGAGCATTTGTACTTGTGCTCATTCGTTTTACAAATTTCACAAATCATCGTTTATAAAATAGATGTGTGTAGCTTTCAAAATAGATATTTTTGCAAATTTCCCGAGAAATTTCCACTTCACTTTCAAAAACACATGGCCTAGCAGAAGATTTTTCGATTTTTGATGCCAATATCATTTTCTGCTGTTCTTTGTAATGTAGAAAATTTGAAAATTACTGTTTTTATCAGTGAAAATAACAGAATTCAGATACTAAAATATATCTAAAATTGCTAAAATAAAATATAAGAATAAATAAAACTCCAAAAGAGTAATTTTTCTTGATTATTGAGGAAATATTAATATTTGTCATCTGGTAACTCAAACATTCATGTGGTACCTTCTTCGCTCTCAATTTGAAAACATCTGAAAACAATGGCGGCCTCAAAGAAGGTGACGGATTTTAACATTCAGAATGTTGTTTCGGTCATTCTTTATTGTAGAGATGACGGAACTTATTATTTCACTAAGGATGTGTCAGCTAAGGGATGGTGGATTCCTACGACTGCAATTATTGAAGGAGAAATGTGGAGAACTGCAGCAGAAAGGATCGTCAAAGACGTAAGCCTAGTCTGTTGTCAGATTGTTGATTTTTTTTATTTTTAACACTTGTTTAAAAAAATTTAAGAAGAAATAAGTGTTATTTTCATTATGTTGCTAGATACCAGTATAGATTTTATCAAAAGACGACAATCATTATTTTTATAAACTTGTAGCCTAAATAGGCCTAATGATACCCATGTTTGTAGTCGCACACTGCTCCGAGGCGTTACTGTATTTCAACTCTTGCCAGGCGGGGGAGGCAAATTGAAAGTGGAAGAAAATTATAACGTGACGGCTTAGCCTGCACACAAATTTTTTACTGCATTTTGCTTGTAGGCCTAATAAATCACCAATTTTATGCAATTTCTTACATTTTTCATTATAAATGTCATAGGCCTATTTTGTAAGTTGTTTTGCCTTTTGTAATAGAAATTTACCTATATTTTAGGAGATTTTTCACTTTTTTTCCTCTTTTTCTTTTTTGGTTAATTTTTTGTCTCAAAAGTCAAACATCAGGGAGCGACATAAATGATGCCTCTGACACTTCCGTTGACAGAAACAGCATAAGTTGACATAAGCTCTTAAAGTTTCGGGTTGAAAGTTTAGGCTTAATCTGTGGTCAAAATATTGATTTCTTCTATTTGGCAAATAGGCTAGGCTTATGTAATTTATTTTTGAAATAAAAGCAATTTTTTTCAAATCATCCAAATAAAAAAACTTAATTACACTCATCATTCAAATAAATTGAAATATATCACTGAAGGTTGGCCTAGTAAGGGATGTGAGGAAAAGAGATGACAGATAGGCTTGGCTTCACAGGGAGGCTTTGTGATTGAGAGTTGAGTGAGAGAATTGAAAGAAAAAATTGTCACTCACAGATCTCACTCACCCATCACTAGGAAAAGGTGCTGAGAATTTTAATTGTTATAAGTTTGAGCCATGCCTTTGAAATCTCTCAGCCAATAATGCAAGTGAAGATCAATCTTCCTTCAATTTACAAAGATGCATGTTTGCACTTTTTATGCATTTTAGTTTCTTTCATAATAACAATTTTCGGAACCCTAAACTTGTAAACAGTACTTTACAATATCAGTTTAAAATTAACCCCTTAATATTTCTTATTCTATTTCAGTTGTTTACTAAAAGCAAGGTTGATTTGGATAATCCATTACGTATTCAACGAATATGGTATCCTTCTGTTAATCCTGTAGTTATGACTGTAACATTCCTAATAGCAATTAAAGCTGATGCAAAAACAGAGGTAAGTTGGTTTAAAACTTACTTAGTTTATTTAGCTGGACATAAAGGAATACCATATTTAAAAAAAAAAAACTTTGGCTATTTGACCTATATGTAGTTCTATAGTTCAAGGGCTAGGGCCAGAGGGATCATGGCAGCCTCCAAAATCTAGAGAAAATAAGAGAAAATAGCAGATATTTTTACCAACAGGGGAAATTTAATCATGAAAACTGACAAAAATTTGTCCTGGCCCCCTCAAAAAAAAAAAAAATCAGCTGCTTTATTTAATGCAACCTACTTCGTTGTTGTAAAGCTATGAGATATGCAGATCCAAAGAATTCACTTCACAGGTAACTCATCTCAAGATGATTTTTATAACTCGCCATATCTTATGAACGAAGATAATTTTTATACCAAAAATAATGAAAAAATAAGTACTATCAGTACAATGAAATTAAAGAAAATCTGTTTGGCTGTCCAGTCTCTTTAAATCTGACGACGTGAGTTATACAATGCTGGTTATTCACATAGCTTGGGTCAATAACATTTAAAATTATTTTTGCTCCAATATGTGCCAGTATTTTTATTTGATATGCTCTAATGAAAATCACTAAATTTTATGTAAAGAACAACACAGACTACAATTTTAAACATACCGGTACAATTTTCCCAATTCATTTTAATTAGAAGCTTCTAGTCTGACAGTACACTGTCAAACAGCCTGCTCATATTTTAAATTATTTCTTTTATTAACCCTAAAACTTTCCTTTAAATAGGTCCCAGTGGTATACAACCAAAAGCAATGGTTTAGTAGTCCTCGATTAGCAGAACTAGCTGAAAAGCAATCATTAAAAAGTCCTGAAATAATTGAAACTATAAGACAGGTTGAGGAAACAGCGAAAAATAATAATACAAGTTCATTCTTAAGCATGTTGTATGAAGTGAGTATGCAACAAATTTTAATTAATGCTGTGACATCAGATAGTGTACCGAAGACTGCTCATGAACATTTAGTAGCGGCCGCTAAGTTCGGATTACCTGGTAAGTGTAGAAGAGTGAAACAAATTTTTTATCAATTCATGTATAACTTTTTCATAACTTAAATTTATAAAGTCTAACAAACAAATTTTATAATATTAATTTCAGAGCAGGAGTTATTATATTGTGAGTTCACTCGAATAGTTCATCCATGTATTATGATGAATATGTCTGCATTTAGTGACTTTATGATTGGACTGGGAATTGAAGAAACTATGCTTCCGGATTTGTTCAGGTAAGCCTATAGTATTGCAGTACCGGTATAAACTTGTATGAAGATTGTGGTTTAGACTTATATGAAAAAAGAATTTTTTTACACTATCGGTAGGGTACTTTAGTTAATGTTTGCTTTTCTTCATAATTTTTATATTTTTTTTATTTATCACAGCATTTCTTCAACATGTACGGTATTCTTTCTATATCAAAATAGTTTTTTTTATCTAAAGACATAAATTAAGATTTTAAAACTACTGTAACTTATATGTATAATTTTTAAAATCTCGGAGAAAATTTTTTATATACTTCTAACAGTAATTTACAGTCAAATCATCATTCCTGACTGTTTTTAAATATTATAATACAATATTTGCAATGGAAATAAACTTAAATTTGGTATAGAAATTTTCATAAGACTAAACAATTTGATTTTTCACATTCAAGTGACCAGAACTTCAGACAGTATTGTAACTTATAGTGGAAAAAAATTCTCTCCTCGCCATTCTGAGAGAGAGCCCTGTCAAGAGCATGATCAGCGATCGCTTCATGGGCATTCTCTTTTGGTCGTTTTGTAAGTGAAACCAAAATGCACTTATAACAGTTTGTTTGTTTCTTTACGATTCTCTTAAAGAACTTGTAAGTCACAACTGACCTTAGCAAATTGTTACAGAGAACAGAGAATAATATGTATATTTACAAACTCTGTTTACATATAGTAAGTTGACAAATGCAACAGAATAACAATATCAAATTGATTACCCGGTACAATAAAATATCTTCAAATTTGTGTTTTTGTATATGTATGGTTGTGGAGAATGTGGATGGAATCCTTTAGCATGTTCAT
>JAQIWE010000703.1:0-19806 GCA_034698565.1 Campodea plusiochaeta | reverse complement strand
GAAGCGTCACTCGCACTGCTGCTTTTCATCCTATCCTTTTCCTATGGATATGTGAAGACAGCAGTATACTAAATCACCGGAATATTGGATCATAGACTCCTATAATATTCAGTATAGTAACATATTATGATATAATAATGTAAGTTTCTGCCTTTGACATTTCTATCAATTGAATTTCCCTACTTCAATTTATATTTTTGTATAGGCTTTGAAACAACAAACATTTAAAGGCTTCCGAGAAAAGAGTACTATACGTATAGAGTCCTTTAAAGTTGTGTTCAAAGCGTTTGTATTTTATTTTTTTATTTTATCAGTGGGAGACTTTTTCTTCTTTAGAATTTTTTAGCCCACAGATTGGTACTCAATTACTATCTCCCTTTAATTAAACGTATTTATTCCTATTGATTTTTCTCTCTGTGAGATTAGTTTGCAGTTGTGTGCGTATGGTATAATACCACATTCATTCATGCTGGGTGTTTTATATACACTTTCATAAAGGAAAACTCAGTATGTTAAAAAGTTGAACAGTATGCAGATAATTTATATAAAGGAAATAACATAATATGAGTTTGTCATAATGAAGGCTTAATTTCATTAAATTGAAACTAATTACTTCAAAGGATGGCGAATAAGTATGAATATTTGAAAATATATTTTTAGAATTATTATGAGAAGTATAATTGAGCATTTTCTAAAAAGTAATTACTAAACGTAACATTCATTGATTAAACTTACTAATACTTCTGAAATACTACACAATAATGAATGATTAATTACGTTCACACAATAAAGACCATAATAAATACTAAATTACTTATTGTTATATTACAGTTAACTGTACTTCAATTCCAAGTTCTCGGATAATTTAATCCGAAGCAACCTAAAAAAATAGTTCCCTATTATATTCTCTTTTCTCTTTGCAAACAAACATCTATATATACATCATTAAGTATTTTTAAAAAATTGTGGTATTTTCATATTTGGTTATTAGCATAACGAATTTATAAGTATCAAAATATGTACTGATCATTCGTATTGCCTTAACAAATTGAAACGAAATATTTAAAAAATTACCTTTACAAGGATCAAGGCGACCTTTCAGAGGTTCGGTTTTCTTAATAAAACTGAAGTCTGTTACAAGTAATATTACCAATATTATAATTACGATTAGTACTAATATATATCAGAACAAAAAAGATTGTCGGTTTTGATTTTCACTTTACAGAATCTTTTCCAAGTAAGTTACTGAACAGTAATTATGGAGAACTAACATGTTATTCCAGTATTATGAGAATTATTATTCATTTTACGACTGTATTTATTCAATTTCCATTCAGTTAGTTATTTACAAAAGATTATGTCATTGCTGTACTCGACAATGCTGTATCTCATACGGGTTGAAGTTTCAGTAAGGAGAAACTTTTTCTATAAGGACAAACAATTTTTCTATAAGGACAAACAAGTGCGGACAGAACTGATCAAGACTGTGAAAATACAACTAACAAGTTGGCACAGACAGCGTCAAGAACTTTTAAAATCCAAATAAACCACATGTTTATTTGGTCTCGATATAAAGAGTTTCAACTATCAACTATTCAGTTCACCGTAAAAAAAATATATCATTTATTGATACATAACATATTAATCTATACAGGGTATGCCAAAAAATTTCATCCCACTTTATAAATCGTAATTGCTCGCGATTGATTAGCGAAGAAGATAGAAACTTGAAATAAAAACTGTATTAATGCACATTGAATTTGCCATCGACTATTAATGCACATTGAATTTGCCATCGATATAATATGTGAATATATCTTTAACAGTAGTAAAGTTACAGCATTTTTACTGAAATCTTGTACACAAAAAGTTGCCTGAATCGAAAAATAACATAATTTTTTTAATATAAGAAAGGTACAATTGATAAAAAAAAGTTTGTGAAACTTTATAATATTTTTCAAAATTACAAAAAAATTATGTCACATCATGTCAAAATTTGTTCCAAAATAAAAATTAAACGTCAATGAGTAACACATAAATTGATGTAGTGCTTTTCACATAAACTTGTAATTTGTCAATAATAGGGTGATTTACTGATCTTAAAAATAATGTAGGAGAAAATACTTTTAACAAGTTATTTATTATCATTATCATGCCTCATATGATCTGAATTTAGTAGCATAATTATAAAGAAAGTAATAAAATGGTCGAAAAACGAGCACTGATAATCCGGCAAGTTTGTTTTTTTACAAAAGCTTTCCGTAAAAATGCTGTATCGCAACTTCTGTTGAAGCTATGTTAAAATGATATACAGGTGTCGATGGCAAATTGAATGAACTTTCATGTAGTTTTATTTCAAGTCTCTACCTTCTATATATCACGAAAAATTACGATTTGTAAAGTGGGGTGAAATTTTTGGTCCACCCTGTATATGACATTTTCTTATCAATTATGACAGCCCTAGAAAAATCATAGTTTCAACGAGATATCCCTGTTACAGTAACATGACTCACGTAATATCAAGCGTAATATACATAAAATTCGATAAAATTTCTGATGCTGTAGTTCACTTTGAGTAGATCAAAGATAATAAATAGTTATATTTAAACTATTTATGTAATCAAAAGTTCTGATGTGTAATTCCGATATTATTCTGCAATATATCATAAATATTCATATCAAGATTCAGTAAGTCGCTTTGATAAAATAATTTTAGAATAATTAAAATATATTCTAAAGATTTTTTATTTGAAGTAGCAGCTGTCTTTTCATATTTCAAAACACCGGTAATATGAAAAGCCTATGACTTTCATTTTGTACAGTAGCACCTTTTCTCATATTAAAGAAAAAATCTTATTGCACTCAGAATGTAATACTGTTATAATTATACAGTATATTATATGTGTAATATGATTTATTTCCACACTGTTAAAAACTGCAAAACATGCGTAATATATTTTCAACTGCTGTAAACGAACAATTTAGTATTTATTAATAAAATAAATCGTACAAAATTACGAATACCAACTGCTGAAATACAAACTTTTGTTTCACCCTACAAACAGAGAGCGCTCTTATCGCCTGTGAAATTCCATAAATTTCATTGTTGACAGTAAATTGCGGAATATTATATTATTATTTTGTAATCGAAATCATTTTTCTGAAATTACGAATGCTGTTATTACTGTCATTACTACGACAATAGCATTAAGAACTATGGGGAAATAAAAGAACTCGTTATAAATATGAGTGAATAGAGTAATATACGCACGTTTGAAATACATCATTGTTTGCCATAGTTTATGAATTAGTAAAATTCTGTATGGATATAAAATGCTACTGTTATAAAAAGAAGCATTTATGAAAAGAACTTTGCACTTTGTTGTTTAAACGAACTTTATAGTGAGGTTTTTCTCAGCCCTATTACTTAGTTAAAATTATTCGTTGGACTTGCCAGGTGTCGATGTAATCATGTAAACAAAATAGTGTTAAAGAATCAAGTTTTAATGCTGATTAAATGACTACATAAGTAAGTAGTATTAATTCAAATAATATTAGTTAAACCTTCTGAACAATATATTATACTAGCACACTATACACTATTACCTGCTGGTTACCTGAATATTATAATAGCGCACTATAGGGTACGAACAATAGTTCTTGTGTTGTGAAACAAAGGCTAATGAAAAGAACACTGTATGTTGTATTCGTTTATAATATACCTCCAAAACTATGGCACATTCGTAATATTGTGTAGTATAAAATCCTACACAATATTACGAATGTGCCATACACACATATGTATACCTATTCACAAATTCTTTAACTTTCCATTTCCTTTACCGCATGTAAAAATTTTTATTATTAAAATATATGCATGCCTTCATAGTGTTAAAAGCACAACACCATACTGAAAAAAATCTGGTTTAATGATGTGTTGTAGGAATAAAAAAATATCCAGGTTTAACTCCAATGTACATGTTATACCTACAAAGAATATTCCTGTATTTCGAATTCGCAATTATGAAAAAATGCAATTGGGTTTTGTGATTCTATTACAACTACTTCTCTATATTGATGATGATTGCTTTTGGAAATGACGTCAGCGCCAAACAGGTAGAATGAGTGAAGCGGTATCAATTAGGTAGCACAAGATTACATTAACGTCACTAAATTTCTTAGAATATAATTGCTATCAGTTATCTCAACGCATTTATAAAATATGATGCTGCGATTGCTGATATAAAAATATTAAGAGTAACTATTACGCAATTAGTGAATATTATTAGATGAAGTTTGTTAGTTTATAAACGAAACTCTTACCTTCGTCATCAGCATCTATATTAAGTCCGTTTTGATGCAGAAAACATAAGGGAATTATGACAACAATTGCTGGAAAAAACACAAAATCAACAGTCAAAATTATAATGTCCTCACCAACCAATTTCAATTTTTTAATAAATAAAAATATTTGATGAAAATAGCAAACAGAGCAGCTAACATCAGCTATCACTCACATCATTATTATATACACAATGAGTAGTCCCTACTTTATATTGTGGCAAAGTAATATTGTATTGTGAAGGATCAGTGTACATGGAAATTTGTTCAACCAAAAATATCTATGTCTGTAGAAATAAAAATTTGACTGTAGTATTAATATTAATGATATTAATTATGTTGTGGAATAAAATGAGCATTAATACTGCTTCCGAATCTTCAGAGAAATAATTATTATTACCGTACTATAAAATTAAATCGTATCTATCAACGTGAATGATGTATAGGTTCAATTCGTGTACAGCAAAATACAATATATTTGTTGAAGAACACAGATGTCTATAATTATAGAGATGATATCAACAGCTTATACAGTAATCTACTCAGATGCTTCAAAAAGTAAATGAAAAATATGGCGTTAAGCGTGATTGTACATGTATATTTTTGACTGACAAGAATAATCTGTTAGATTAACAAATGAACTGATAACGAAAATCCATTCCCTTTCTAACTTAATGCTATGAAGTATACACAACAGTTTCAGATTTACGATTCTGTCTTAGTATTCCATGTCAAAAACCACTGTTTTCGGATAAGATTTCTCTAACACCACTTGACTTAAAACCGAAACTTTACATACGGATATTATTTGTGATTTTTTCAAAAGGGTGCTTCCCCAAAATTTCACATTTATCATTTTTAAATGAGTTTAAAAAACCCCGATCTTTCTTCTAAAATATCACTTTTGGATAAGTTTTCTCCTTCACCGTAGCAGATACAATAATTATATTTTATACACAACTGCAAATTAACATAAGGTAGAGGATACTTCTTTCTGATTTTCTCTGATAACGAGTAAGTAATTAATAACAACCTTTTTCTTGCCTCTTTCTCATTCAATGCGGCACCACTCTTAGCGCTGGCGCTGCGAGAGAACCTGCAAAAGGAGTGGTCGCTGGTGGTACCTCAGAGCCTTTCCTAAGGAATTTTTGTAACTGCGAAAAAATTTTGAAATGCCCTTTAGCCCTCCCTCCTCCCTTTTTTAAAAATTGGGTCGAAATTGTTTTGAAAAGTATTTCCAACTGTGGATCCAAACAAAAATTTTAGGGATTAAGGAGAAAAAACAAGAGTGCCGCCCGTATTTTCAAAATTACAGTTAAAAACTGCCCATTTTGACGAATCCGTACTATCCATGGTAAATTCCTCCAGTAGTCCAAGAAAAATATAGAATGAAAAAATATAACTTTTTTATTTTCTCAAAGAGTAGAAATTTCAAGCATTTTCTCCAGCTGAAGAAAAAAAAAATCAGTGAAAACTTAAAAATTCAACGGATTTTTTCCTTCTTTCGCGATAAGTTGACCAATTCATCTTAAAGACATTTTTGTAATTATAATTGTCGACCATATTCTTTCATTGTCAAAATGCCTCTCCTGAACGTACTTAATTATGTTTCTAATAAGATTAGCTATTGAGAGAGAAAACTTTTTGTGGATAGCTGAAAAGTAAAAACAGCAGATGTGGAAGATCGTCTGCGACGTGCCACCATGGCAGGCACGAGCGTAAATTTTATATGAAAGAATTTTTTATATTTTTTAGGTCATTTTAACTGATTTTCATGAAACTTCGAAAATAGTTACTACGCAAATCCCAGTTTCTAACTGCCCATTTTGTGTGTAACTGCACTTAGGAAAGGTCCTGTGGTGCCTCGTACTTGTGGAAGCGAAGAACTACGAAATACTAAGACTTAATCTGAAGTAAAATATGTACGATGAGTGCATGTTAAACAATACACATGCAGAAAATTATATATAGTTTATAAGCAATTTTATTGGTTAGAAAAATTAATTTCTAAGTTCCAAATAATTTACTGCAGAGTATAGAAAATACGAAATAGTGTATATATGCGTACTTCCTCGAATATTTTCTCCCGTCTGACACATGTTAAAATATAATACGAGTATGCCGTATAATAAAGTTGTCAGAATGTCAGCACATCTGCACCACTCTATTAAAAGTAGCATTATGAGTCACTTAATTTTCAAACATATTACTATTAAGAAATTTTGTGATGATTAGACGAATAATATTTCTTTTTCGTTTTCTTTTACTGATACATACTGTATATAATTAACTCGATAATTATGATCAAAATCTCAAAACAATAATGATGATACCGAATCTTTATAAAATTGGTATATACTATATCCCTTGCATACGGTACCAACCTTCATGTAGACCTATTTATAATGTATAATAGTAACACAAAGCGAGGCATTTTTGATGCTCCGCTAATAATAATAAAATGAAAATTATAAAGCTATAAAAAAACTTTTTTTCATCCTCATCAATCAGCGGAATTTCAAAATCACTCTTTACATTTTTATTTCATACGCATCTTCCGTAACACAAAAGTTATATATTTTATATAATAGTAATATATCAAAAAGTTATATTAGCCAGTTACATTGTGTTAGAAATTTTAATATTGATTGAAAGATTGGGTATCTTTTAAATTTCCTTTGAGATTGAACAACAACTACGACATCAAGAAATAGAGAAACTCAGTATCGAACTTTTTTTAATTTTTAAATATATAACTCTACTGCTGTGACCATATGAATATTTGTATCCTAAAGATAGTGGGGTCAATTTAACATGTACTGTACACTTGTACAGAAAGATCTGCGTTTCAAGTCTTTTCTACTTATATATTATTACGATATACGAATAATTATGTGTTTATATAAAACAATTTTTATTCAGAATTACAACATTGGAACATTGTGTAATTTTTCTAAGGATGTCATGTCATCCAACGTTGAATGTAATGTAACATGATTTATACAGATTATTTTGTTTTTTACTCTGCAATACACATCAATGTTTTCAGTGATTCATTATTTTATTTTAATGTAGCTTTTTTTTGTCCAATTAAAGAAAGTAGTTACTGATTATTCGCACACAGTTTTTATATCGTATTTAAGTTACATTTTACGTACAAAGAAATATTATTTTATTCGAAAATGAAATTGTCATTATTATACTATTGCAATAAGTACATTTCAATGCAAAGGATATATTTTAGAAATCATGCACGATATTTACCGATATCTGATTTTTTTTAAATATCATAAATATATTATAATGAATCATAATTTTAACAGCATTTGAAGAGTAAGAGTATACCAAACCAATATTCAACTTCCCTGCGATCGTTATTATTTAATTTATCTGATAAATTTATGTAGGCAGATAGCACAGAAAAACAGATTATGATTGATAGCGCGTGCGGTTGTATATAATATAAGTGCTTTTATTTGCACGCCATTGCATCTAAAAAAAAGAATGGAACTTTGTAACAACTGCGTATGACATGGATATACAGTAAAGAGATTGCTGGTGTAGCCAAAATGTTGGCTATGGTAATTTATGTGCCGTATTTGAGTGTTAAAGTATAAATTTCTTTCATCTGCAACTGGCAACTGGAAGAAAATAATAATATCTAAGAGAAACATTACAATATGTAAAGAATTCAAAGTAATACACATTACAACAAGGTTGAGTTTCTTTTTTTTTGTATTGTACAATCTATGGAAACTACGTCTAATCATTTCAGCGCATCTATGTACACTGTCCTGCTAATAACATTGTATTATATAATTTTGATATAGTAAATTCAAAGTGTAACTGACAAATTTTCAAACTCTCAGTTTCAAACTCTGCGACATTTTTAATGAATTTATTTACGATTATAATTATTACAGTCCATTATTTGGGAATAAAAATTCTGTCATAATTAATATCAAAGAATAGTTATTTTCAGATTTTACAAAATTAATAGAAACAAGCAGCAAATTATTTCCCCTGAAAAAAAAAAATGGAATTTCAATATTTTTTAGATGGTATCTTACTATTCTTAGGAATAGAAACGTAGCAATGTAAGGAGCAATAAAGATTTTTTTTTTTTTTTTTTTTTTTTAAATTACAAATGCTGAACTATTTTTACAGGGTACTACTAGCCTATATTAAAATCCCGAAATTTGTTTAAAATCCGCAAATGGTTTCTGTGAAAATTAGCAAAGAATTTGGAATACTATTGAATATAGATCACAATTAAAAATTCCAAACTTAGGTCGGTATTGACTAATGAACTTTTTATATATGGCCATACTGATACAATCCTGAAAATTTGGTTGAAATCCGCCAAGTAGTTCAGGAGAGAATTAGAGTTAAAGTTTAGTCTTGAAGATGGAAGTGAAAAAAAAAATCGAAACCTCTAAGTCGGTTTTGATTATTGAACTTTTTAAATATGTCTATTGAGATAATATCCTGAAAATTTGGTTCAAATCCATCAAGCGGTTCAGGAGATATTCAATGAAACATGAAAATTCCCTGAAGATGAAAACACGAAATGCGAAACCTAGGTCGATTTGGACTGATTTCCGAAATGCTAAGACTATGCGCTATACATCCTCAAAATTTGGTCAAAATCGGACGAGTGGTTATAGAGATAAGGGGGGGGCGGACAGACATGATCGTCCTATAAGCCTTTTTTTTTCCTTCGGAAAATTAAGGCTAAAAAGATGAGCTAATATATACAGCTTGAGTTTAAGCTACGTCCCCCATTCGACACTTTCGTAAAATATTCTGTGAAAAGTAACCAAGTTATACCGTCTTATCTTTAACATTACATTTCTCCGTTTCAAACATAAAGCAAGTATAACCTACTACTCTGCATAAGTGTATAGTCAACTGGAGACCTCCTCTGTAATTTAAAGAACGGACAGAACAAGGTTGGTTGATAACAGTGTAAGATATCCCTGCTATCTCATTCTTTTATTGTAATTTACAAATATAAAGGGAGTAATACCACAGAAGTACTGTAGTTAGGCTAATCTGCAAAAATTATCATTTGCTAGAAAGGATTAATGAATAGTTTTAGTTTAACCAAATATTTTCGTATACATATCTCATGAAATTCCTACTTTATATACGGACTATATCGGGTAAAATAGTGACCAGGAGATAACATATTACAATTATAAAAAAGCATTATATAGTTTTCTTTTATATATATATATATATATATTTTTCTTTTTTGATATAATACTCTATGGTAATAAAATTTAAATAATTATTGAAAAATATAAAAGATTGTTTGATTTTCTATCAGCAGTAATTAAAAATAAACTTTTGATAAATCTCGCAATACAAATAATACTTATTTTAATAAAATATAATTTTAGAGTCCAATGAGTTTCTAACACCGCTGGTGACCACTATAATGCACATGATTGATGTTCACTTCAGTTTTCTAAATCATAAAATGCTTAATTGATCACTTTGGGAATAAATTTCACAAATTTTATACTTTGGCTGCTGCGTATAGTATTTATGTGGAGGTAAATAAATGGGGATATACAGTTAAATGTTTTAAATAGACAGTTCAACTTTAGTTTCTTGATATAAGAAAAGTTTCAATTATAAAAATAAATATGCAATTGGCAAAGCTACAACAGATGGGTAATATAACGGAAGAGTTTTCACAAAATTTTACTTTTTATAGGATATATTATTGTTTATTACTATATTATTATTAAAATACGATATTAAAATGTACATCTTTGAATTTTGTGTCTGCCAACAAAATTCACAATATGTGATGAGTTAACCGACATTTTTTATATCTACATATATGTAGTAAACGCGTATAAACAGATAGTGAAAGAAGGTAAAAGTCGAAGGAATAAAGTAATTACAAATTAGATACATGTATAGAACAAAGTGTATATTTAATAGCTATTATCATCAAAATTTATTTTTATTGAACCCATATTGTTTTTTTTTTCATCATATAACATATTAATTTCTTATAAAAACAGGTTCAATTTTGAAAAATTATTTTGATGCATGAAAAGTATACATTACAAAAGCACCATTGAATGTGTTAAAAACGAGATTAAAAATTAAACACCAAGTTTGTGATAGACGCCGTTGAGTAAATAAATGTAAAACTTTCATTTCGGAATCAAATGAGCTTAATCACAGTGATATTTCATTTAAATTTCACAACTTTATAAAATATTATGTATATGGAATATAATTTATCGACTTGGATTGAAAAAAGAAAGAAAGAAAGAAGCTTAACAGTTACAGTTTATTTGCTAAAAGTGTCTATTACCCTTTACCTACATATGTTATTGCTTATTCTTGATGAATAAAATTTTTCCCTAATATATCTTTCCACTGAAAATTGAATAAACCACCCAAATCTTCTTCTGCTCCTACATAAAAGCCGTGTAACTATTTCTCAATCCGTATTACAACTCGTCAGTCTAGATCTAAGATTTCTCCTGTTGTGGTATTATAAATTCCACCTCTATGGAATAACAGAAATTAAAGCAAGTCGAGAATTAAAGAACAATGAGTGAGGTCAAATTCTTAGTTGAGGTAGAAAGCAAACAACAGAAGAACTTTCTGTCAAGGGAAGATGGTGTGCATAAATGTCTTAAAGAAGTTTTCGTTCCCATTGTTTAAGGATATACCTTAGAATGATTATCATACATTTTCTTAGAAGCTGGAAATGTTAAAAGAATTCAATCTTCAAATCGAAAATGGAACCTTAAATGTCTGAAATTTTTGTTAAAAAATTATCTTCCCAACCTATCAGTAATCTTACATCTATACTCTTAAACTCAGCAAATAAAATCTTTCAAAGTGAGAATAGGATCAACTATTTTATACAACTTAGAAGAGACTATACTATTTATTTATTGTGAGTTTTTCATTAATATATCTATACCCATCATATAATCAGTGAAAGATCAGTGACCACATTATAAAATGTTTACAGCTAGAAATATCACTTGTTATGTCTTTTTTTCACGTTGCTGACAATAACAATAGTGTTATTACTGTATATTGTTGAAAAAATGTAACTCTGTATATAAATACTAGTTTTGAATAAAGTAAATTTATATGATTTTTATCTTTATTATGCCAAAATAATATTAAAATTTATCAACTGATCTGTAAAAACAATGTGTTTATCCAAACTATAACCCAGAATAGCGAACAAAATATAACAAAATACATTAAGTTCTGCGTAAAATAAAGCCTGTAAGGCAATAATTCATGTGGTTGAGTATAAAAGTGGAAAACGTTATAGTGAAGTATAATAAAACAACAACTCGATGAGGAGTTTAATGAAAATATTTTCATTCATTATCAGACTGGATATATAAAATCATTGAATAACCTAATACGGTCAATATACAATTCTCTATAATATTCAGTATACAGTAAAATATGCAGCACGAAACTTATTATTCCATTCCGGAAATTAAGAATTGCAATTGCTATAAGAGCTATATTAAGGATATCTGGTGTTTCAAATAAGTCAATGTTGCCTATAGTTCTTCAAAGTTCTTCCTAAAAATTCTATAAGTTTTGTCAAAGTTTTTTTAAAGAGCTTTGAAATCGTACGAAAAATAATATTTTTCATAAAGTTTGTATCCTCTTTATCATATTATGTTGCACAGTATACCTAGCAATAAAAAACTACTTAATAAAATACTGTATGAAAATTAATTTTCAGATTTTCTTGATACTGTATAAAAATTAATTTTCAGATTTTCTTGATGCTGTATGAAAATTATTTAACAACGTTTTCTTCTCACAGGCTACAAGTTCTTCTGTTTCTAATTATCTATACCAAAGTGTCCTTCTTTTATATAACTAAAAATGACTGAAATTGATTTGTCACTATCAAGATCGACTGGTAAATTCAAAACTACTCTGCCATATTACATCTTGAATCAAATACATGGAAAGTTGACCGACCTAATATCGGACACTATTATTCGGCAACCGGATAAGATATTCAAATATGCGCTACTCTGTTTTAAAGCCCATGAAAATAGCTTTCAGTTGATATATAACACTTTAAAATTGAATAATGTTAACAGCTATGACAATACATTTTTCAGAGGAACTGCAAAAGTAATGTTCCGTACAGTGTATTACATGGGACGCAAAATAACCGGACAAATTGAAATCTTTATTATTAGAGATCAGAAAAATAGATTTAAATGTACAATAGCGTTTTGTAAAGTACTTGTAATTAGTATTGTTTTGGTGTATAATATTTCAATGTTTGTAATTAACAATCATTTCAAAAACATATTCTTTTAGACTCTTAAAATAGACGTTTCACTTTGAAATATACCTGATTAACAAGGGAAATATGTGGAAATTTCGAAATAAAATTACCATAAATTGATTTTACGAAAATATGGCAGTATTATAAAGTGTAATAAGATATTTGAAGTTCGTATATTCAATTTATATTAATTTTATTGCTAAATTTCTCCGTATTTTGCAGATAATATGGCATATCATGAATTGAAATGACTAATTTAAGGGTTTAAAGGCAAGTATTTTTATAATGGTTTCCAATAAAAAAAAACATGCAAGTATTTACTATACACCAAAATAAAACTACAACGAGTTCTTTTGAATGCGTTGTTGCTTATTTAAATATCTTTTCCGATTTTCGAGTAATAACGATTTGAATTTGTTCATTTTTTTTTGGGCCACCCTGTATAATAAATATGGCTTAATAATATAATTTCATACTTGTTTTATTAGTATTGTGTTTGCTAGTGGACATTATGTCTTGTGTCTTCGGAAATTCGTTCCGTATAATGTTAGGAATATGAGACAAATGAGGTTATTAATTCATTCTGATTATTATACAACAATGTATGCTATTCAATAATGCAGGTATAATTTGCATTTGGTTAAACGAATGCGAAAAAAATCATAATTGTTATTCCACGGAAACATAATTGAAGTGTGCATTCTCCATAACGTTGTAATTGCCATTTTAGATTTCTATGGTTATATGCGGTCAATACGTTGTAACTCCAAAAATTTGGAAAATCTGGGAGTCTCCTGTATGGGTGAATTTGAATTCCAGTATCAGAACGTTGTAACTCCATGTGGAACAAAATGGTTAATATTTGTTTAAAAAAAGTGTTATTTATCGTGAAAAGTGTTGAATAATAAAAAATAATAGTCCTCATGACTTCAAATTGTTTTTTATGTCCACATAGCTTCAACTTTCTTTCATTAAAATAAAAGAACTTAAAACGTTTTGCACTTTCAGTAAATGTTGAACATTTCGAATGTGAATTTACTGTTGGAGTTACTACCTTTTGTCAATTATTAGAAATTCAAACCTTAATATTTCCCTATCCTGAACAGCAGTGATTTATTTTTAGGAATGAAAACGTAAAGCTACATGGTCAGTAACTATTCTCTTTTAACATTAGTGTTCAGCAGTCACAAAAACAAAATTATTAAGAAAAAAGGTTCTCCTGAAAAGTTGAAAAAATGGTACTTACAACGTTATAGAGAATGCACTCTTCAATTACATATAATATGATAATCAACTAAAAACTTTCATTTCAGCCTTTAAAACTGAGTAAATTTACATTGAATTCGCTAGTTTTCAAACAGAGAAAATAAGTAGAACTATTTTTTATTTCATGTATTTAACTATAGAGAGTTCCTACTAAATCGCGGTAAGTCACTCGGATAATTCCTCCCGTTATAATTAAGATTAGATTACAAATTATTCATTTTGACTTACATTGCAGATAATAATTTTAAAACTTTTGACTGGGATTTTTATAGTTTCATATTGTAATAAACATTATTAAAGGTTGGTAGGAAATATAGCACTTTTCAAAATCTATGTATAAATAACAACAATTCACGTGTGTAATACGCTTACAAGGAAACGTGATATAATTTCCTTTACAAATAACTCGTATTTTAATAAAATCATATTACTGTATTTGTATGATAACACAAAAATATTGCTGCTAAATTGAATTTTTTTACAGTACTATACAGTAGATTAGCTAGTGTAGAATTGTCATCTATATAATATAATGTTGCGTACCCAGAAAAAATATGATTTGTTTTCGAGATACTCTACTCAGAAAGGCTGTCCGTTCTGATTTGATGTTTGAAATATGATACATCGTCAACTGTTGAAATCCTCAAGCGTCACAAATCAATGATATCAGTATATATAAACGTTTTCTCAGTGTAACTGACAAGTAACTGCTTCTTCGTCCTTTCAGTTAAAGGTATAGCAGTCCTTTTCGTATATATTTGACAGCATAGTAGAAAATGAATTTTACAAATAATGAAACGATGTGTTTATTAATCCATAAAACCGATCTTGCACCGCATTTGTTATGTTTACACGCAATATATAATGTTATAAATATTATACAGCAACTTTCTATCTGAGTTTTATTATTTTCAGCAAATTACATGCTTGAGAATTAATAAAACACATCAGCTTTAAACAACCTTGTAGACTTTGTTTTTAAATTCTGAAGTCCTCGAAAGAAATACTGAAAACAAATCTTATGGATGTTACATAACGTATGAACTGTTTTTACCAGGTGGTTTGTATCATCTAGAAGATTCACAGACAAAATAATGAAATGTGTAGATAGGACGAATCTGTTCGTGTGAAAATGTGTTCTTCAATAATAGCACCTACCAATAATTTATTATCAGATTTTATAGTTTTGAAAAGTGTGTTTGAAATTACTGCATTCCTGATTCTCACAAATACGAAAGAAAGGTTTCTGTGAAAAATGTTAGACAGTGGAAGAATCATCAACCCAAAGTTAATCCACAAATTCGATTTATACATAACTCCGTTAGCAATGAGTTTATTTTGAAACAATATAATAACCGATGTTACATAATTTCATTGTATTTTAATTAATATATAAAAAAAAATAGTCTCGGTCTCTGCGTGAAGATGGAATCAATTACATCAAATTGCAACTCTCTGTTGTATGAAAAATTAGAAGCTTTCTTATTGTTAAAGTACATCATAGACGTCAAAATATTTGGTGAACTTCTTGAAGGTTCATTTTTCTTCAAAGAGAGAAATGAGGAATGATATAGCATGAGGATTTCTTCGATTTCATTACGAGCCTTTCGCTCTCACTCAATTTATCAACAGCATTCATAAGTTCTCCTATTGTATGCATTCTTTTTCAGTATAATATTACCTTTCCATTATTTTGCTTAATTTAAAAAGTAGGTAGATATACAACCTCTACATTTCTCAGTTTACAGAAATTAATGAATAAAATGTAAAATTGATTAAATAATTTCGAGAATTTTAAACCACTTCGCCTTTGCGTTCTTCTTACATCACTCTCGCCATTTTCAATTTCCACCTTAGTTATTTATTTCCACTTTTTAATCTTTCGCAAAATTTTAAACGCCATTTCTCCTACTTCGATTTTAAAAATAAATATATTATACAACTTTTGAACAACTGTTTTATAATGTAGGATATACTGATGGTCAATCTTATTTATTAGGCATATATTACTTCTGAATAAATCGGTGAGGACATAAACGGGAATGTTTTTGAAATATAGAGTAATTATCTGAATAATGTAAACTAGATGCAAATAACATTATGATTTTGATGCGCTCATGGATCTGTATTGTTAATGATAGTATGAAAATATAAGGAATAATCAGAAGTTTTTTTTCTTATAATTTAACATTATTACTAATAAAGAACTGATTTATTCATTTTGCAATCAATATATATAGCAGTTAAAATGTGAATAATACGTATGTCAATGTATAAAAAGTATCTACCAATTAATGAATCAGAACTACAAGAATATTCCCTTCTGTCTTTAAACAAAATGACTTGTTTCTAATTATCTTCTCCCGGTAAAGTTGTAAGTTCAAACTCCTGCTACACCATCTAAAAAGAGATTTGGGAAAAGTACCAACGACTATTTCAAGTAACTTCACGAAATAATTGGAGAAAGTATACTGAACCAGTTAGAACATTAGAAATAATAAATTAACTGAATCTTCTGTAATGTGTTTAGTAACTTTTCCTATATATATACCGTGATCCTCTAGAGAGTAACCTCTTCTTATTATGCGACTGAAACATTGTTACTGTAGAGAATACAATAAAATCCTTACTGTGGGAATTCACTGAAATATTGTATTTTATAACTGTTAAAACATTTCCATAATAATCTTTTATTTATTTCGGAATGATACTTAAATTTTTTTTATACAAGATGGCAGAAAGTTGTGCAGTAGTAATTATCAAGTAAGAAATTAACAAAAATCAGAGATCAATCACATCCCCGTTATTAAAAATCGATGAACTGTCAAATCTCACAGTACAGTACACTGACTATAGCAAATTACTAATATACCAACACAGTAAATTTTCGTTTGTACGCTTCAGAAAAGTTATGCTTATTTCATAAAATAAAAACCGAAATGGAAATTTAACAAATCTCTTCAGAATTATAATATGTGTATAAATTAATAAATTAAATTGCACCCCTAGTATATTACAGATATAATAAGTAAGAATAAATTGACCAATTCTTCTTAAAATAATAGGTTATTTTTGCAGATAATTTGATACACAAAATTTTAATTATTCCTCTCTAAAAGAGAGTAAAGACAGTGTACAAATAAATTATAAGTATTTGATTTAGTATGTACCTTTATCTGTTTCTACAACAAAATTAACACGACAGTATGTTCACTTTATCTCGTATACATTAAATATCTCAGATTCTATACTATGTTTTGATCCTTCCGTATACTGTATATGTTGAAGGAAGTTCACAGATAATGTCCTTGATGTATGAAGTAATATTCACTTAAAATGTAGGATGTTCCCTTACTTCTAATCGTACCTGATAAAATGATGAAAGTAAACAGTAGAATCATCAGCTTCGAGCAGTTGGTACAGGATTTAATATCCATATCCTCTGCTTTCAATCAGTTCTTGTTTGCCTGGAACAAAATACAAAATTAAATATTTTAATCAGCAGACCAAATGTCGCAATTAATTTATTTCTAATCAGAACAAAAGTTTATTTTATTTTATTATTATTCCTATTATTTCGAAGCGTACAGTTATATTTGTTTAAATATTATCAATATCATCAGTCTTAACTTGATAACTAACATTTTATATTATAATAAAAACCCTAGTTTTAATGTTGCTCTTTCACATGTAATAAAAGTGCGGTAATCTTCTTAGATTAGTTAATTTACTACCACCTTATTAAAGAGTTCTAAAAGGATTAATTCAGATTAACAGATTAAGAAATCAGAGAGTAGTAAAAGATACTTGTCATCATGTTAAATAACTCCGAATTAAATCACGTTTCACACACAATTTTCCCGCCGTAGTTTTGAAGTTTTATTATATAATTAATATTTATCTCGAAAAACATTGAGCGTAAGTAATAGTCAAGAGTACTACAAATGAAGGTGTTGCTACTAATGTATTAGAAACATTTTCTACTTTTATGAAACATTTGTAACCTTACGTGAAAGGGTTGCGGAAAGTTGCTACCGAGAGCTTCTGGAATAACCATCCATTTAGTACAATTCCACGCCACTGACTAAATTCTCTCCCGCCAGTGAAAGACGAATTGAAATCGGACAAGGGGTGCATGCGCTAACTCTAGTAACTCAACAACCAATATCAGCTTAATATACATATTTCACGACACTCAAATTAGTCTATCAGTATAACAAACGTTTACAGAAAGAAAAGATGACACAAATTAAGTAATTAATTTATAACATTACAATTCTCTGCTGAATAAATTACGGAAACCCAAATGACGTCGAATTTGTGTCAGACGAAATCTGGATATCGAGTTTGAAAATTATTTTCCTGTAATTAAACAATGTCACAAGGATTTTTGTAATTATTAATTAACATTCTTTAATTCTTTTATATAATGAGATTGGTATCATATAGGATTTCATGGATACACGAGACAGTGGTTAAAGGATATCTCGAAACCTTCACAAGATTATGCAATTAGTTATAATTTATCTCTACATTGGCAATTGTGATTTGATATTGTAGCAAATAAAGGAAAATGAGAGGGGGAAATTAATTATTGGTGCTGAAGAAAACAATATCTTTATATACATTATTTAAGTCCAGTGACGTAATCATCAGTTTCGAGGAAGAAAAGCAAGTATACAATTCTCTATAATTATTTATTAAACAAGTATAATATTTGAGTTTTTCAATTTACATTTCTCATGATCTTGTATGGTGTGAGTTGTTTAACGATTTTTGCTTACCGAAATTATCTTCTCGGAAACATTGTATAGGCAGTATTCTGTGTACGTTAATATTTTCTATTGTTCTCAAGTTCATTCCCTTTTAATTTAATTTGCACGAATTAAAAATAATAAAGTGCTTAATTATATTTTAACAAGTGCTTATAAATATATTATGAATACGTTTACAGTTGATATACGCATGTATGTATGCTAAATTTTGAGCTGTTTGTTTAGTAATATAAATTTTATGGAATCAAACCGAATTATTTATGAAGTCAATATTGAGGGTTTCGTTTCCTTAAGTTTATTTCTACGAAGGTTCGTTAATACAAAAGTAAATATTACTTATACATATAAGCAGAAACAAGACTAAGAAAGAATAATATGAGAAAACAATAGAACCTCTTATTATAAGACAAATGCGACAAAATCATCATTGGAAATAAATTTCTATAATTTATGGTCACAGAACGGTGAACTGATAAACAACATACATTTACCATTATCCACGTAGAGAGAATATTATATGAATAACAATGAAATTATAGATAAGCTGATACTTTTTGGTAAGAACTAGATACTCAACTTCAGCATTCGGAACTTTGGCAAGAATAATGTTATTCACAATTACATTACAACAACAAGGGACAATAACCTCTTCTTTTGTGAATACATACTTACTATTATCTTATAAGACAATAGCAATGAAAGACCAGTTTTTCCCATTTGTTTCACATAATATTAATTAACATCATATTTGAATATAACAAGTATGTACTTCTGAATAAATTATCATCATCGAAAGTATAATCATGGTTTAATTTAAACAATACTCGACTACTTATTTTTGTATAATATCTTATTAACATTAGATATATAGGAGCATTTTTTCATTGAATCACAGTGAAGGCATCAATTTTAGTTATGAAAAATTAAAGTAGTCACTTTGTTTTAACTCATTATAGTGATGTTGTTTCAGTTTTTTGTAGAGTCGATTTACTTATTCCTTTTCATTCGTCCAATTGAAGTAACATATATAAACAAGCAGCATATTATTTCCCCTGGAAAAAATGAAAGCCTTGTTTTCGAATTTAATATTTGTTAGTTTGAGCA
>JAQIWE010000702.1:0-19807 GCA_034698565.1 Campodea plusiochaeta | reverse complement strand
TTTGCATATTATTTTTCCTGACATTAGAAAGCCTCAAACATTAACTCTGCAAAAAATTACGTTTCTACTCCAAACTTATATTTGAATTTTTTAAGAAGTTCAAAATTCGCACTTACGGGATATTCACCCTATGCTTTTCTTTCTCTCTGTATATGGTATATTTTATCTACAATTCAGAAGAAGAAACTTCATATAAAATTAATGTGCAAATAGTGATCAATATTTCATACGATATTTCATGAAACATTTATTTTAACTAGTTAGAGATTTACTTTAGAATAATTCATGTCTGCAAGTTTGATTAAATTAACATGTTTTTTATTGTAGTTGCAGTAAAGGGGTTTTAAAACCAAACACTTTTCATAAAAAAGGCAATATATTTCAGCACCTACGTGGTACGTTCATCAGACAAATAAATTTCAGTAAATTGACAGATATCATCAGGCAAATAGACATAATCTATTTGCCTGATGATGGTACGTACCACGTAAGGGCTGAAATATGTTGCATTTTTTATGAAAATTGTTTGGTTTCAAACCCTTTATTACAACTACATTATGGCCGTTCGGTACCTAGAGATAGGTATGGGGATTCCCATTATACGTAATTAATTTATTTTCCGAAGGGTATTGAAGATATTTACTCAATTCTTTCAGTAATTTAAGCGCATGGAAGAATTTCATGCCGTCTCCAAACGGAAATCTCGATTATCGTAACCCAATTATTTTTAATGATTGGTTTTCCAGAGCGCTTTTTTTCAGTCAATTCATTTAATTTTTTTTACGTCGAAGTTTAAAATTATCTTGAAATTGGAGGTAGACACGGCATAGAACTTTCAATTCCCTATACATTAAAAGAAAAATCAGTCAAATATATTCATAAATAACGAAGTTATGGAATAATTACGGAAAAAACTTTCAATCGCATTTGACCTTCACTTTGGTCACTGTTGACCTTGAAAAAAGGTGAGATAAAATGGATTGATTGTATAGTCAATATAATATTCAGTCATAAGGGTTACCTGTTATTATATAGTTTTTATTAATATTTCAAATTTCGGAAACTTCTAGCTTCCCAAACACCTTAAAGCGTTATAGAAACTTTAAATGAAGAAGTCGTTTCAAATTCTCCATACTCTTTTGTTGTGAAATCATGAGGGATATATAGAGTTGGAACAATTAGAGTTAATCGATTAGGGTCTTGCTATGGATTATCAGTTTATCATTGAATAATCGAATGAAAAGGAAGTAATCCTACTGTACAGTGTATATATACGAAGGCAATAGGAATAGAGGTTGGAAGTGAGGCTTTGTGGTAACTAACTCAATTATACTTAGGAAGAATACAGCTTCTGCACATAAATCAAAGAACAAATCCAATAATGGGGAAATTTGAAGGCTTCGCAGAATTATATTAACAGCGTGGTCGATCAAATTATTTTTCTCAGAAATACTTTTATGACGGGAAAATAGAAATAAATGGTTATAATTATTCCAAATCTTCAGAAGTAGCATTATTGACAATTAAGTTTTTTTATTACAGAATTTCGAATCATACTCCTTATTTAAGAATAGCATTTTCAATTTTTCATTGTTCGGGTCGTATAAAATACTAGTACTAAATATCCAAGATGTTCTAAAAATATGTAAATTGCAGCTGCTTTCTTGTTCTCTCGTTTCAATTTGTAACATACACCGTTACGTATTATACAAAATATATTACTTCTCGTGTTAGAATACTTCATGATTTTCAAACGTATCGAGTTTTTTCTCCTTTTCAATGTACTTGCTCGCTAACCAGTTTAAAACTAAAATTTTCTTCCACTCTTACTGAAGTAATCTATTCTGAGAAATAACACCTTCTTCTTAATATCTCCGTAACCATATCATATTATCCCATCTGACATATCACCAAACCCCACCACAAACAACCCATTCGTTTCTTTATCTCCCACATGATATCCATATCTCAACTCATCTCAAACTGATATTACTTTACTTATAAATATTCTTTTCTTCCAACTTGAAAGATCGATTTGAACATCAAAGTGTACCGAACGTCAAAGATCAAACTTTCTACATATGACACAAAGTCTAAAGACTGTCGTTTCACGTTTTTCCACAGGGACCTATAAATTCGTTAGGAAACCTCACGTATCACCTTACAAAGGATAATTTGGGACTTTCAGAGATACAAAAGCCTAAGACAACGATTCTTCTGTTTCATTCTTCTCAAGTACGTTGCTCTTTTTCCACCCCATTATATGATGAGATGTGTACATTACAACTACATCTTATATGGGGAATAGACACATGCTTTTCTTTATGTTGTATCGAGTATATACGGTTTATTTATATTAATATATGTGAGAGAAAAGATATGGGGAAAGATGTCTTGGAGTAATAATGAATGGAAATTGTATGATGGATATGTTTTGATTAGCAAGATGACAGTCATTCTTAAAGAGAATGTACAGTTCAAAATAATACAATGCAGTATATTTGCTTAAAAATTATTTCTAGTTCAGTTTCAGTAACTTTATTTTAATGTTATAAATTTGATAGACCTGCATTAAACTTATATAATTATGGTTCATCGGTACTGACGTATTTTTCATATACACGAGTCAATCACTTTTTTATGTTATATTTTCACTTTGCATCTAGAGAATAAGGGAAATTATAGGAAAAGTGTGATGTCTAACTAACATTAACATTGTAATTGAATATAATATTGATTTGAGAAGAAATGATATCTACTTGTTTTACTGTAGCTTAAAGTAGCGAGTTATTCTACTATTAAGTCTATTATCACTTTTTTCACTTTAATCTTCCTGGTGGTATGGAGTAATAAACAAATATCAAAAGAATTACTTTATCAGAATTAAGTCCATTACTGTCAATCAAAATATGTAAGTATCTTTCCTTTCTGTTGAAACAACTTCATCAACAGAATGATTGACAGTTGTACATAAAACACGTCCTAATACAATTTTCTATAATTTATGATTACAATAGAACCAACAACCTATAGAGCTGACATAAAGAGTTTTGAAAGGTGATTTTTTTTCACACTGTGAGAGAAAAGAAATGCTAGTATGACATATACTGTATTGTTGGAAGATGACGTATAAAAATAATACTGGCTTTCCTGTAAGTGTTTACGTTGTACAGTAGTTTAACAGGATCCTGTAAACAGTGTCATAAAAGGAATGTTTTTACAGTAACAGTTCAATGTATGTGTTCGCTTTTCAATATGAGTATGAAGCAGTAAGATACATAAGTGTCATCATTTTTCCTGTTAATATACGAGTTATGAATGCATCTTAGAAGATAAGAAACGAGAAAAAATACAAATCAAAATATAAAAGAAAATAATGAGCATATAATTATAACAGTTTAAATATTTGTTAGTTTCAATTATAAGAGCAATGAACTGTTTTATTAACAAGGGAGTTGTAATTCAACATATTACTGAAAACTGTCTTCGAGGTGCATACGGGAATTGCCGCATTGTCTAAGGATGGCACCACGTATCCGGCAATCGACAGAATTTGAAGATAATGTCGTCAGTGTTAAGAATAAAGATGAGAGCAGCTGTTACTCTGCGTGTCATGAATAGTGTTCACATCAACACGATAATTGATTTTTCGATTACGATATTTGAAGTGTCTGTAATGATATTTGATACGATATATCAATAGGAACAGTGGTCAGGAATGATAAAGGCGAGCCATTCTAAATTTCCATACCCCTTACCCATGTGGTCCATACGAAAAAAAAACTGGAAAATTATTAAGAAAATTTTGAAAATGTATGTTTGAAAAAATGGGCAATGAAATCGATTTTTTTTTCGAAACAGCCCATTCAAATGAAAATAACTTTATTTTAATTTATTTCCCCAGAAATATTTGTACCTAGGGCATTTGCATTTGCTTATAATTAAGTTTAAGCTTTCTTCCTTATAATGTGATCAAAGATGAAAAATTTGGAAACTGAAAAGTTATATCATGCAGGAAAACCACGCAGACAAAAATAGGAATCACAATTTTAAGTTCTCTTAGTAGTAAATATGGTTTCTGAAATTCACAAGCCTTGTTGTTTCAAAACATTGTTTACCTATTAATACCAAATATAGTGGACGTAAATATATGCTTACAGTACTTCATTTTAAAATAAGAAAATATATTCAACGACACGAATAAGTTGAGGTATGTAATCGAATGACCTGATACATAAAACAAGTTGAAATTTGATAAATGTAACAAAAGGTGCTTCATAAAATATTAGCTGAGCAAAACTCTGTAACCCTTCCCTGTACTGTGCCAACTAGAACTTTGTCGATGATTCAGCCTCAGGGAAGCTTTTGTGCCTAATTGGATTTTTAAACACTTCCCTATAATTATCTCCAACCATCATTTGAGCTTTAATGTTTAGACAGAAGAACAGCTATTATATATACTAATAAGTGCTTTTCATATCATACAACAGTACCTATAATTTTAAAGTGTTTACAATGCTTATCAGACATTACGTGATTAATTTTCGGCATTTCCCATTACCTAGTCAATTATTAAATTTCATAAATAGATCAAATCAACGGATATAAGCTACTATATAAAGAATTCGAGTAGAGGATAATTCTATTTCAATGGTTTATTCCAGTAAGCAGAAATATATTACTAAAACTCTTTCAAACTGCAATAATTAATAAACAAGGTTTAGCGCTGAATTAAAAGCAAATCATTCCTCAACAATAATGCAATCCATGTTAAAGTCGGAGAGTGAAATATCTCTGAGTATAAAAATCAGAAAAAAAGTTTGAAAATCAGAGTATCAGTACTTATAAACCAAAACGATTCTGGACAAAAGCGAAACTTTCTAATACCGCTTATCACGATTGAAAAAAAGGCAATTTCAATAACAAGGTCAACGATGACACCAATACATGATAAATAGACGAAAGGTTAAACTACGTGTTCCGTTTCTCAGTACTTCTTAAACTATAATCCACCAGAAGTGAATATCAAAACTCAAGAATGTAAGAAAAGCTGCACAACTCCACATTAAAAAACGAACAACAATAACTTCCGAGACAAAATTCTGATACAAAAAGGACCATGTTATATTTATATACAATAAAACATATTAACTTCCTTAAAATCTAAGAACCATACTCCAATCAACCCTCAATTACCAAAACCCTACAACCTATTTAAAACAAAATATCAGAAAACTCCTTTTACAATCCCCCTTATTTTTTCCCTCCCCATCCACCAATCTACATGATCACTGATCACACACACCATTACAACAACTCCTCCCCATACACTTCATACAGAAAGAAATACACAGTCCACTTGCAAATATATGTACACACACCCCCTCAACCCCGTTAAGACTTTCCTATAGTATCATCACTTCCACTCAACTCCATTCACCATCATCTATTTTAGATCCACGTGGATGATGGCAACACGAGCCATACGGTTACTCTTGGCAACAATAATCTATTTACTGTCGAGGATGGAAAACAATATTTTCTCCCTAGCCCAGAAGGGAGAGTACTATGTAAACGCAAATTTTATGCCTCGAAAGACATTTCTCCAGCGTTTATCCAATATCTTCTTTGGTCCTTTTCAGAGAGGAAATGTACTGGAATGTATTCTATCAGTCCCTTCGCTCCATGTCAACTTACCATTTGCTCATGTCCTTTATTTATCATCAAGGATTTAGAAAGGTCGGGAAGTTTAGATATAATTGAATAACGATGAGATTTCAAAATATCGTATGTTTTCAGCACTGTCAGCATGGTGGCCGCTAGATGAATTATAATAAATTTTGAATTAATTTGTAAGTATATTTTTCATTATTACGCGTAGGCTATCGCAGTCTAAGATTTACTGAATATCTACGATAATTTTGTCTTGTCACAGACACTGCTGCTTACAATAGTAATATATTACAGTTTTAATAGTATCTATACTTTTAAGTTATATAATCGGGATCCACTTAAAAAAACTGGAGCAGCAGAAAATCCACCGTAACCCCAATTCTCACAGTAATAATGTATGAGCTCATTCACAAAGCATAATATTAGTAATCATGTCAGCAAAATTAGAAGACAACAAATAATGTCTGAAATATTATTACTTGAACTGTTGTACTCTTCAAAAAGGCAGAAGTTGAGTCAGTTAGGCTAACGGATTTTTTTTTTTACTTATCCTGAAGTGGATGATTGATGAATTACCTACTGTACTTTACATTAGTTATTTTGAGAAAGAGAGCGACAACAGCATTGACAAACAAGAAAAACAAAGTAAGGAACGATGTAATCAAATAACACATAATCTTATCCTACCAATACTACTTTCAAATAAAGTTCCCTAATCAGTTTCACTTATATTCTTTTCTAAAATTACACTTTATAAGTTCAATTTTACTTCACCACTCTCACATTTCAAAATCCCAAACAGCCATATTCCATCAATACGAATCACTTTACTTTTTGTTGGAATCGATTCCAGCTTATATGAATTTAATCCTCATAATTCTTTTTGAATTGATCTGCCCAAAACACACAAATATGGAATGCCTTTTTCGTTTAAACCAAATGAAAATCCCAGCAGTTTTATTTTTTTACCAGGTGTTCTCGAATCCATACTGTACACTTACCCTGGTTAGGTTAGGTCAGCTGAATAGAAATTAGCCTCCAGAAACAATATTGAAACAGTGTTCTATAATCTACAGAACATAATTACACGAGTTGCTAATTAGTGTGCCCCGCGGTAACATGCTTTTTTTCGTCGTGTGATGGAACAGGCAGCTGGAATATTCGTATACTAGTGTGCCTTTTGATATAAGATATATTTATTCACGATCGTTATTTCTCATTATTCTAAACTTTGTTCTGTGATAACTGTGTTGTAAATTACGTTTTCACTTCATCAGCGTAATTGTGCTGACTATGTACAGTAGGCCACCAACTTTTATGTTCGTGTCGTTTTGAGAATCTGCTTATTAAAAGTGTGAGAAAGTATCTATAGTAATTATAAAGCTAGAAGGGAAGTTGGTATAATTATAAGTGCTAGGGGAGTTATTGTTCCCTCTGGAATGTCAAGCGCATTCCAAGGGTTTTTATACTGGATTTTACCCTCTTCATATTTAACTGCCCTGCGCGTGCCATACCAACTTCTTCTTATACAAATAATTATTACCCTTACAAATGTACCAGATTATGCCCATTTTCAAATTCATGCTAGTAGATGTATAATATTATCCTTAGTGACTTCTAGTTGTACAGTCAGTTGAATAGCAGTGTTAATATAAAGAGAATTATCTGGTTTACACTTACAACTTAATTTACTTAGTTTTGAAACCTCTTTATGTTATATCGATATGATATTTTCCAATAGCAAATTTACTTCACTTTTGGATATGTTAGTACTAATCACTTTTTACCCTTTTAGGTTTATTTAGCTTACATAATAATTTAACTTGAACATTGCTGAAAAACTTCACTAATATCTTGAAATCTAACTGTAAAGAGCAAAAGAAAGAATCTACCAACCTTAGCCGCTTAGCGCCAAGGTAAAGAGTTCATAATAAGTTCAAAGTTCGGTTGTGCATTAACACTATCTTTGTTGTTATTCTACAGACCAAACTGTGAACATCTGCGATACTATGTAGAAACCAATAACGTAAATCATTTTCGTTGAGCAATATCGAAACCGAAAGTAGATCATGACTGTCGTTACAGTATGTTAATGTTTATCGAATTATTCATAGCTGAGAAAACAGCTAAAAGACAAGAGGTACCGAGAATTCTCTAGAAGGTCCATTTCTCTTCCCCATAGAGGTATACTACATGTATGTCTCTTTCATGTATACCGTATACGTTAACTTTTTATATTGGTCAATGTCTCAAAAGAGTTTTTTTTACAGAATTTTTGGAATATAAATGTCAAACAGAGGGTAAAGAAATAATGCTATATAACAAGAGTAAAGAACGACTTTGTTTATTTAATGTATTTGAAAAAGTCGAATAGGAATATAAATGTAAATAAATTCACATGCTTTGAATTTGTCGATATTCAGTAACTATTTTCAATAGTGCTTAAAGTCCATAACGATTTGAATGCAAAATTGTTGACTGAAAAGTTTATTTGTTATCACACAAAGATGGTCTATTGATGTTATAGGTAAAATGTAAAAATATTGATCTCAACTGGAATATTCTACATTACTAAGTAAATTTATTACGTTGATTATCTTTAATGTGCTCAAAATATAGGGGAAAATCCGGAAAAAGAAGATACTGTTCTTGTTTATGAAAATATCGGAATTAAACCAAAATATGGATTAATTAAAAATCATTACACTTTGAACATCATATTAAAATATGGTATAAATATGTCAAAGTGGGCTAAGACTGTCAATAGCTATTTTCGAATGTTGAAAACTAGCATCACATGGCAAAACTTCATGTTGCTTCCGTTAACACGATTGAGTATAGGCTCTATAGTTTACATATTTCCCTATGGAATTCCAAATAATGTTTTCTAATTTAAAATCACAAAATATACTAAAAATATAGAAACTTCAGAGACCTTTGAGGTCAATTCTGTCGACAATAATGTACAGCACTCACTTTTACTTTTCTTCACACATACTATACTGTATTTATTTTCTATAAATATATTTTAAAAAATTTATAATAACCTGGAATACAAATCTAAATCTCAGAATATAGCGTAAAATTATCAAAGAACAGAAACTCTCACACTTTTCACAAATCTTCTTTCTTCTATCTTACTTTGTGTAACGATACACAACTTTATATCTACAGCAGCTTTCTGTGTAGGGATTCTGGTATCGACCACAAGCAAGAGGATAGACTATAAAAAGCTAAAATGAATAGACCATACAAGTACTTCCTTTTAAAAAGACACTGTACATCAAAGAAATGTCACGTTAACACGTTATAACATGATAAAAATTGCAAGAAATCCATAAAACACTTCTCTTGATACTGCTGAGCTGAATGTTAAGCCTTTCCCCACGAAAAATGGTAGTGTCAAGAGGCCTATTACTTTACTTTCTATTCGATACATTTATCCACATGAAATAGTTTTTACTTCCTTTGTTGATTACGCTGGTTATAAAATTGATTTCCCATTGTAATCTGTTATAATAGGAACATTGCAGAATAGCACTTAAAGAAGGAAACACTGTAGGAGTTCATCATATTCACGTATCAAGTGTCCATACTAAATTTGTTTAGGGCTATGACTTTTATTTTCTAAGTAGTTTAAACTAGCATGATTTTTTTTTTTTTTTTTTTTTTGCGAAACTTATTATAATCTATTTCTAAAATAAATTAACGCACAAAAGATAGAAGAAGTATTACTACTGCTGTAAAATGAGTAGATAATTTTCCTTGAAAAACAGTTATAAGGTGTAGTTTACACGCTGAAAATTGATTTATAAACTATAGATTTCGTTATATTGTTTGCCAGAAATCGCGTGATATAGTTGCAAAATAAACAAGTAGAAAGTTTATTGTGTTTTATCAATTTATATGTCACAGATTTTAGATAAAATGAGCTTATTCTTCTGATTTTGAAATATTTTAAATCTTGTATTATATATTCGTATACCTTTTCTGTTGGTTCCATGTTTAACAATGCCCTTTTTACAACCTATAAAATTGAAACATTTCACTGAGAAGTGAGAAACCACTACACCATTCGGTGGAAAGTACACATGAGTGTTTTGTACAAGTTTAGTCCTAACTTTAGCTGTCACTCTCAAACTCAAATACACACTACAGTATACTTTACTTCATGTCTAGCTCTTATTAAAGGAGAAATGTTCAGACTGTTTATTTATTTTGACGGTAAGTACATAACATCAAGTTTTTCTAAGAAAATCAAAATTGTTTCTGAAGAAATGAAGTTCAACGAATTTAAAAGAAGTCATTGTATATTATTATATTACTTCAAAAATTGTGGGGTTATAGAGATAGAGAGAATATTTAATTAAAAGTCACCAAATTGTTAGCAAAAATTTATAACCCAATGGTCGTCTTCTTAGTGTTTGTTAACCAGAAAATATGATAATTAACGGTGCCGAGCTAACATACAGTATTATATGGTATCATTCGCGATTATTGCTATCACACATTTAAAATAATAGACTGCTGTACAGTACGTATGTGAAACGATGGCAGGCGTTTGGACAAAAAAAGTGATGGAAAAGTTATTTTGATCGTTATGTCATTTCAGGGTTTCTAAAACTTGACCGTATCTAAAAATTACTTAAAATTGTGCCAGACATCTCTGAAAGTACCCAGCAGGATGTTCTCCATGATGTTTTCATTACCGTTATAATTGTATTTATAAGAGGGAATCGAACCGTAAAAAAATCAGTTCCGGTTCGGGTTTGGAAGCAACTACTGTTTTGGGTTCAGTTCCAGTTTTGAAAAAAAAGTTTTACCGGTTTTTAAACTGATTAACATAATTATAATCAAAATATATACCTACAGTATGTTACTGTCTACTAGAGAGTATTTGAAGTTTTGAACCGAATGATTCAACTACATTGCATATACAGTGCTTAAAGGATACCTTCGCGCAAAATTGACATTCAGATGGAGCACTGAAATAACTTTTTTTTATGAAAATATATTATGATAACATCATTCACAAAAAAATCCATTTATTTTTAAAACAGTTTCGCGAATAAGATGATATCAATGGTTAATATGACCTGGGTTTAGCGCAAAAGTATCCTTTAAAATATCTAACAAAATTACCAACTGCTAAATCATTACATGAAACATTTCCACATAAAAAGCACCAAAATCGATCAGCTCATTTTATATTGCCGCCTACATTGAAATAAATCTGCAAGCACTTGAAGAGTCTGTATCATTTGCTATCACATTTCAATAGCAATGCGAAAGCTGAGGCAGCTCAGCTCCTGCAAATTGCACTACAAGACCATTTGCCATCAAGTGATGCTTTTTCGTTTTATGTGACAGGATCAGAGAGGCGTAACCTATGATCTCTACCTCCCGTTCGTCACAACACCCAACCACTCTTTTCACATATATATAGGGTGAAGGGAAAAAATTGGATCTTTTTTATTTTAAAATTAGCGGTTAGGTTTTCAAATAGATGTAAGCTGGGTTATAAAATAGGATAATGTCAAGTCATTTACAATATGAAATCCTACATGAGAACATATTTTTTTTCGTCTGATAAAAACGGTTAATAGATTTGTCCTGATGAGAACATAAGACATATGAGAAATGTCGTTGATATTCCTATAGTTGTAACATTAGTATATCGTGCGACCAAATTTGTTCAATTTTACAGAGTGTATTTTCAAGTAGTATAGGTTTCTAGCCGGAGCATTTATCAAGACTAATAAACCATGAGTATAGCGTATAATAATGAACGTGATGTATTAAAATTCAATTGAAAGAAAATGAATGGGGCCTATGTATTGGATAAAAACTACGACACAAGATAAAGCACTGATTTTGTTATTTATAGTTTATTGAAACCATAAGTAAGATAATCTCATATCTTATGAGAGAGCATATACTGTTGGATAACAAATTATTATTTTTTATTCAAGAAGAGATCTTAATGAAAGGAAATTATTACCAGTAATGAAATAGTTCTTTAATTCACTTGCCCATTAATTTTTTTATTCACCCTATACTTTGTTCAATTTTTCTCCGATATTTTACCGTGAGATAATCAATGTTTATGTTAAAATATCTTATTTGTTTTCTCTGTTGTAAGTTTCCTTTGGGATAGACTTTTTATTATATTTCCGACGTCATGTCATTACTTTTATTGCGCATGTTTTTCTTGATACCGAGCCCAACTTTATAGTACGTTTATGAGACACAAATTCAAAAGTCCAATATGGTATCATAAGAGTCACTATATTGGATTTATGAATGTTATACCATTTTACCTCGCTATAGGTATAAAGGCAGAGGTAAATTATGTTGAATACTTTTCGTTGAGTCGCACTCCCATTTTTTGTGTCATGAATATATTCTGGTGTCATGAATACAATAAGATCATGTAAGAATGTCAGCTTTAAGTAATTAGATAATTACAAGAATAGGAAATGCAGTAACAAAGTGTTGTACTGTGCTGATGTCATCAAACTCACCATTAACATGTCCACTGATTCAATAAGGGTAACCGCCAAGCGACAGTCAAGCAGTCACTTTTAATAAAGATTCTAGGACAATATTATTAATGATAGTGTCTCATCCAGAGCGTTTTAGAAGGCCCTGCCCTACTATACCTCTTGGGCGCACTGCCCTACTTTTAGGGCACCCTTGTACTATAATAATCACACCCACGTTTCAAAATCATTTATTCGCGAAAATACCCACGAAATACAGTCGTTATATACATCATTTTAAAGGTCTCGGCGAGGTCTTTCCAATGGCGTATAAATCATTTATATATACCCACAATTGAGGAAGAAATGTTGAAAAATGTCAATGAAACATTTATATGATCATTTTACGAGCCCTGGCAATTTGTTATTACGTAAAAATGTGCCCACTGTAACCTGAATGCGCTCTGCCCCCGAAAAATTCTAGATGAAACACTAATTAATGATTATTTTGATCATTAATAAAGATCTTCACTATCCGACAAACTATGAACGGAGAAGTTGTATCGTATTAATATATTCCACCGTATAACAACAGTATCATTTCTAACCATGCTTATAACTTAACACGCTGTATTCTATAACGGATCAGTATATCTCAAGCTTCTGATCTACTATTCCATTAGTATAGGTCAATTTCACTCCTTTAATGGGTTATTCTAATTCTGATGTTAATATACCAAATTAAGACAAATATTCCTTAACCATATTAATTTACTCCGTCCATATAGAAAATACTATTGTTACAATAGGAAAAAGATGTAAATTTTGTTGTTTTAAAATAGTATATTATTACAAGGATTTAATAGTTTGATTTCAGTTGGCGCACTCTACACCAAATATTTAAGACTGTCACAATCATCTATAAATTATATTAACAGCTAAGTCAGCTATTACAATACATGTATAAACAACACTGCATTGCGTAGACCAAGAATTGTGATATAAACCAACTTTTCACATGAACAACCGCCAGAATATTTATTTAGTTAACAGATGTCTTTGTTCTTCCTACAATTATCAGTTTGCAAAGAGAAGTTTTCTACTGTTGTAAGATCTTGTAATTATTAGACGAAAAGAATAATAGTCTACATTGACCAATATAAGTCTGCTATTATGAAGACTCTTATTTCTGTCTACGAATGTTCTTTCCTCGTTATTTAATAATTGGGAACAGCCTAGCAACGGTAATACTGCACTGTGCACTCGTACATTTCAAGCACAATACAGATAATACTTAAAAGAACTTTCACTACTTTTAAAAAGTAGAATAGACTATAGGATATTTTTTTTATTTGGCATTGTTTTCTTCTGCGCACGCCAGTCGTGGGTTATAATTATGTTATATAGTGTTTATTGTTATACACTATAACAAAAGTGTGATCTTGGTATTATTATAAATAAGCTTTACCTCACTTGTTGTTCCAAGAATAGGAACAATACAGTCTCCTGATTTCCCTCAGTATATATTTTGGCCCATAGAAAAGCATAATAAGGTTGTGTATGGTTACTCCTACGCATCTGTTACATTAAATTAAAATGTGTTCATATTTTCTAACTATCGGAGAAATGGACGTAGGCGACGATAACACAGCACACACATATTTTTAAAAACTAAGAGAATGCGGTGTACAAAGTTCTGATCGTGTATTTATAAATATATTTATGCTGCTGGGTATAACAAGACAAGACATACTACAATATTCTAGTTGGTTATATACAATAAACACGCATTCCCATCATTCATGTAATATGTAAATTATTCCCTAGACATAATTGAAGGGAGTTAATATTTTGTTCCCATCCCTTGCCTTCAAAACATAATTTACTACTCTCAGCAGTTACAACATGAGTCATAATACTGCCCGTATGTAATTTTTCGACGGTGGGTTGTACCTACAAAACGCACATAATATAAGTGGTGTTAATTTAATAATAAAACTTTTAACAATTTGAGCTGGTATGGAAAAGGCAGTGTAATTGCTGCACTTCATATTATACGTTCAAAGACTGCACTCTTCTATACTCGTGAATTAGTTGATTGCAGGTTTCCGTGCGCGTGTTATTGAAACTTACAGAAGCTGTCAAAACTGTTGTTAAGAAGTGTCATTTAAATAAGACCCCCCAACACGTAAAAAATTATAGTGATAGGGACGTTGAACGATCTTGATCACGTTATAGCCATCTTTTGCTTGGGTACAGCTGGGTGAATTACAAATGAGGTAGAACAATTATTGTTCACTTACAATTTATTATTTGAGATTAATCGTTCTGATAATATTACTCAATAATACGAAGCACATACTACGTTAGTACCTTCATATAAATAATCAAATCAATTAGTTTTATTATAGCGTAAAAAAGTCAATAAATTGATAGAGAAATTGGTCAAATTGAAATGTTTATGAGTCTGAGAATACGAAGGCAATCTTGGTTTTTACTGTACAGATCGTCAAAAGAGATGAAAAATGCTATCTCGGTACAGAATTACTAATCATATAAACTTGACATTCACGTTCTAATGACATTATATTTATGTAAAGTTTTCAAATTTGAAAATATAAGTTCTAAAAGCAAAATAACTTTCACTCAGTTTGTCAAGTAATAATAATAATAATAATAATAATACCGACGATATACCTATTCTGCAATAATTCAGGAAAGTGATGCTGACTATTCGGGTAGCCTGGTAGTAATGTAGTGTATTTCGCCATCCATTTCACTTCAAAGTATTAACTAAATTTTTATATTTAACTTACTTGAGCAATATATGGCAACTACGCAGCGGTGCACATACGTATTGTGAACGGCAGCAGATACGAGTCATACGACTATCAACAAAAGCTATTAGTGTTACTGATGTAAGTGTATATACTATACTTTTACAAACGTTATATTATATCCTAATTCATACATAAATTATTATTTCTCATGTAAATTTAAATTCAGTCTGTTCTGGTCCCACGTATACTTTTCACAAGCAATTTTTTACTGATAAAAGAGCAAAGCCATCTTAAAGCATGAATTTTTCATAGCACAATGTAGACCTAAGCAAAGCAGTCGCGTGAAAGCCTCCATTTTTTATTTACAATGTTATAGTAAAGTACCTTTCCTTATTTGCTCAACCTTTTGTTTTGATTGCCGGTTTTCCAATAAGTAAAACAAAACGAAGGTTCCATAATTGGCAGTTTTAGTCTTGTACGTCAAACTATAACAAAAGGGTTTGCAATTTTTACATAGAGAATGCGGAATTCTGCACACAGTAGTTTTATCAATCATCATATAGCTTGTTTCGAAGGGAAAGAAGGGACGTACGTTTGTCCTATATGGCTGCCTCCTGAAGGAAATAAGGTCACTAATAATTCTATGCACTGTCACCATTCGGTACCGTATCCTAGCTAGTTGTTTAAAAACCAAAATTACACATAATTATTTAAATAAAACAAACTGAAGCGACGTGTAGAAAATAATAGTCTATAATAGCCAGCATGAACACAATTGAACATTAATAGTAATTTTTAATTCAAGAAATGCTAAAGGTTCATTTTCATCATGGGGAAATATTACACAGTTAAATGTGCTATTACATTTCTTAGCACTTACGTTAAAAATATCAACAAAAAGATATGGACATGGGAAATCTTTCACACGTTCTTATCAAGGCCACTTAAGATCATGACTATAGAGACTATTCCAGTTTGTTTTCGATCAAACCTTTACTCTACTATCATAATTATATTCTTATATTGGAATATGACTGTAGTACTATATTACCAGGTATATGATATGAAAGCTTGCTCATTTCACGTCATGTAATTTGCAGTAATCTCTTACACCACACACTAAAATTCGCATGTCCAAAGACATTAGTATACTATTTACGAAATACTTATACATAAATCAACTGGTATGCAATTAAATTGGACTGAAAGGAATTTTTATTCACGAGTAGTAAACTCGAGAGTAAACTAGTAAACCAACTTCAAACAAACGAAATTACATATTGACCTTCAGAACGGAACCAAAACACAAGATTATTTTATATCTAGTTTCAAATAAAATAAATAATCGAGTTAAAAATGCTGCCGGTTGAATACTCAATAATGTTCGTTCCACAAGAACGAAATATTGTGGTCCTCTAGAACAAATTGTTAATGCATTTGTTCTACCAGCCACGCTTTATTCAAAAGCATGTTGCATGCTTTGTATGTTGGCATGTACAGTATATATACTGGTATAAAACCACATTAGATAATACAGATTGAAAAACATGCTTGTTGCATGGAAAATGTACACATAACATCTACATGTATAGCTCACTATTGTAGTATCAAGAGGTTCACCCCTCAGGAAGAGAAATGATAATTACTGTATAATAATTCAAGCGAATTCTTAATTAAAGATTTTTCACAGAAAATTACTATGTACGACCTAACGTAACCTTTGCTGCTTTACATTGCCCTAAAAATGCCCGAAAGAACGCTAAAAAACATACCATTTATACCAATATCAATCAACATATAGTATTTGCTATCAATGTATAATTAAAAGTAACCACCAACAACCCAGGCATAATATCGAAGAAGTACCTTTCGTCTTAAAACTTAAGTGTATAAAAGTTCTTCTCGCCTTTTGCTTTTTTTTGCAACAATGCCACTTCAAATAACGAGACTTCTGTGCGAAATGCATTTGAATGCAGCTGTCGCATGTAATATCATCACCGCAAATTTCTATCGACAAAGACGTAAATCGTCATTCTCTTTCCTTTATATATTCTACACTTGAAACACTAATAACTGGTGGACTGAATTGCTTAATAGAAATACTAAGTGAATTATTGCTTTTATGGAAGTGAATGAAGTACAATACGTTTTTGTTATCGGTCTCTTTGAAGTTTTAGTTAACTTTTGGAAACTTAAAGATATTACAGATTAAAAATCATTTTCAAAATATGACGCACCTGAATTATTATGAAAGCAAGCTGAGAGATTTTATTCAAAAAATGCACAACATTACCGTCATCGAACAATAAATAGTTTGTGTAATGGATGAAATTTCATAATTAAATTATTTAGTTTTCTTTATTTATGTGAATTCAAATGAGCAGTACATCAAAAATCGAAATTCAGAAGCAACATAGTGCCGTAAATTTCAATCTAAAGGTGAAACGTTTAGAATACTGAACTGTTTTCTTGTGTGCGTGTGTGCTTGTTTATTGCCATTTACTAGCATATAATAACAACAGCATTACTAAAATATTTCTAAGAAAAATGATAAAAACAATATCTTAACGCCCGGTAGTAAAAGTTTTATTTTAATATGAAAAAGTCCCATTCAAAATTCAACTTTGTTTGAATTTAATCATCAATTTTCGTTGTGCTCTATAGTAGACCTAAGACGAACTAAAGCAAACTTCCTTCTATTTTCCTTAAAGTTCTCGAGGGTAAGAATATCGTATCCCTTCTTTCAATAAGTACAAGTTTAGCAGCAGCTGTATGCTGCTTGAGAAGCCTTTTGGTCGTAAAAGAACGAATATATAAGTCCAAGCTGATATTTTTATAGATAACGACTTCCAGAAGATATGCATCTTTTGTAAACAAATGGATTTGCTTTTCTATGCGAAAAATAAAAGTAACAAGAACATGGCTCTTTGATCTAGAAGCCCACTGCGCTTGACCAAAATATGGATAGTTAAGTATAATAAATATGAAGTTGAATGTCGTACAGTAGGGTACGTACAGTAGTGCTAGTATCGAGGAAAGACACAAGTCAACAAGAAAAGGATTTTGTTGTATTCACGAGAGATTTTTGTGACTTTAGATTTAAAAAAAAAACCTTCTTATCTGAATTATTTTTACATTCTATTATGGTGTTCGTTATTTTCCATACTAACTGTAGATTTGGTTTAATGTACAGTATCAATAATAAATATTCTACCAAACTTTCAATAATAATACATTCGTAATTTTAAAATATAGTGATATAGATTCTACTTCGAAACACTATACAATTCTTCTAATTTTCTTACAAAACTGTAAGTTATCTGAAAACTAAACAACCCTACTGAAGAACACCTATCATCACATAAGTTTTACTATATTTTAACGCTGGTGATTCTCCATAAGCCATTGACAATGAAAAATAAATAATAGTAAACTACAGATTTCTGCAGGTATCTGCTGATTCCTTTTCTGATTTCTCACCTGACGGTTTATATCAGATTTGTCTCCGAATAAATGGACCTGAGTCTATCAGAATGGAATAAATTGTATACAAGTGTATATTGCTATAAACAGTCAATTTAACACTGTATAAATGACAACAATTTATTACAAAATAACTAAAAAATCGTTGATAGATGGCAGAATACTAACTGCATTTGAATTAAGAATATTTAATAAGATTCGAAAAGAATTAGTATGCTAAGGTATTGGTAAAACATACGTTATACTTAAATCTTACATTAAAATATAAATACTGTTCTGGAAATAAGAGCAAAATAAATTAATTGTTCTAAACTCATTCAATAACAGCGGGTAATTTTAAAAATTCAAAACATCACACCCATAATGAAAAAGTTAGAAACTGAAATTAGCATTCACATTAATAAAATTTCTCATTTTGACAAACGAAGAAAAGCTAAGAGAGAATTAATTAACAACTGTTTAAAATTTATAATACTATAACGATTATGTTTCCGAAAGTAGTCCAATTCCGTGTCAAGAATTCACTTCCGCGAATTGAATCCTTAGCCGTCATCTCTACAGAGAGTCACAAAAAGGGTTAGGAGAGTGATAGCATATTCATCTCACATCAAGATTAGACTTGAAAACAATTTCAGGTTAACGCTTCAGGAATGAAAATTATTTTTACAGAGAAGAAGCTGCTTCTGTAAGATAAAGGAAAATATTCTTCGCGTTTTAAGGTTCCTCCATAATATTATCTTTTTTTTTCGAACGAAGAAGCTACAATATTGCGGAAGCGTTGTATGGATTTCCAATTTGAGCAGGACCCACGCAAGAGTTTGTCTTTGGTTATATGAAGAGATTACTTCCCAGTCTGAAGTTCAACATCACACTTGACTATAGAAGGGAATAGCCAAGCCAATATATGTGTGCTGGTGGTGGTGCTCGGAAGCAAATAACTAGAGGGATGAACTCCTTATGGAAACGAACATAATAATAAAAATTTATAGTCCGCTACCACACTTATTTCTATGAAAGGGAAAGAAAAGTCCCTCGTTTCCTTTATACTCAAGTTTCCTTCATATATCAAGGAAATGATTGTGTGAAAGCAAGAATATCAAAGATGAAATGGTTATGATGTCAACACAAATGGAATAAAGGGGTTAACTCGTTAAACGTGAATTATATTAAATAAATGTTGTTCAGTCACTACAGTAAAATTATAATTTAAGAACAATAAAAATTTAATAAGTTAGATTACTTCAGACCTTTAAGACTTTTCAACGTTTTACTATATACAAAGTTAATGTTCGATAAAACTTGAATAGATACTTAGATAGTTTAAGCTCACAGGTCTTTGATTCATATTTGTAAAGTTTGTCAAAATGGAGTAATAAAGACCAATAAAAA
>JAQIWE010000701.1:0-19807 GCA_034698565.1 Campodea plusiochaeta | reverse complement strand
TTGAGCCGAAATTTTTCTTGTTCTTAATTTATTTTTCCAATGTAAAGTAGTCAGTTAAAACATTTCATTTATAATATTACTATTCTATCTTAATTATTTATTATATGTAAGACCAAATGTGAGGTGGAAGTGATTACAGATAATTAATGTACGATACATTTGCATTTCTAAAGAAACAGAGAGAAAATGCAGTTTGTCTTCTGTTCCAGAAGTTTATTATTGATGGTAGTCTATTATTATATAACACACATTGGGAGATGTCTCATCACTTTTGAAGTCAGCTCTTAACAGAGATCTATTTATTTCCTTGTAAATTAATAATTCGTCATTATACTAGTACAACTCTTTAAAAACCAATTAAAAGTAACGTCCAATGTAGTTCTTTTGTATATATTGATGTATAACTTCGCAATTCTTCTGATATATTGATAAACATCAAACAGTAAAAAAATCAGATTAGCTTTTGTCCCTTAGAAGAACTTCCTTTGACTTTGAAAAAAAGTAATGTATCGAATAGCTTTTGTAACAGATTCAATTCTAAATTGCTATTAAAAATGAGAAAAGAGAAATATCTTGAAGCGCACGTGTATTTTGAATACGACTAAATGAATGCAGAAAAATTCTGTTCGAATCAATAACGCTGGCTGTATGTTATTTATCGTTGATTCATAGATTATAACAAAAAAATAATACGGAATTTAGTGTTATCTTTTCTAAAAACTGGCTGTGTCAAGAATGCTGCGTCTAAAATGAATTTCCGATTCTATGGAATAAAAAGTAACACTAAAATCCTTGAAAGTGGTAGATGTATAACGATCTCGAAAGCATCAACTAAATTCGCACAAAGTGAAAAGAATCCAAATCTAAAATAAGAACAGAGACAAAGAATTCCTTACTAACACAAAGTGTATCTCCGACTTTCTATCCTTTTAAAAGAATTTGTTCTTATCATTGTTAGTAACACGATAAAAATGGTACGAATTCACCCCAGCCAAATCCTCTTATCGCAGATTGAGATAAGAAATAGGCCTTTTTATAGATAGGAAGATATAAATCTCAGATACGTACTGTATAGGGCAGAGGGTGGAAGAGCGCAATTGGATGTATCTTGTTTTTCTACTCAATGTACTTATGTAGAGAGACTTTTATTGCCCAAGAACATTGGCATAGTCAAAGGGTGGTTAGAAGATGTACGGCTGGTTTAGTCCATTACATCGGTTCACTAAAAAGTTTAGTATTAAAATCGGGAAAAGACGGAAACATCCTTTTAGGAAAAAATAATGTTTTGGAATAATTGTGAATGTGTGGAAGCAGTGGAAGGTAATTAGTGACTTGTAAAATGTCACTGGATTACAAATCTGCAATTTTCTTCATCTTATTAAAAAAAAACTACATGAATGACACTGCCGCCTGCAAATCAAGCATCAGACACAGACAAAGGCAATTATGAACATTGGCACAAAATGATGTTTCAATCTCTAATAATATTCTTGTCATATTATTATTTTATACATCCGTTTCCACTTTTATTCGATAGACATAGACAGCCAAATTTTGAAATCCCAGATCGAGAATACTTGTCAGATACTATTTGTCATTGCTTTTTTCTAAGTACTCGTATGCTTAAAAAGCATAAAACAGTTCCACAGGGGATAATGAATAAGCAGAATAAAATTATAAATTATTTTTTTCCGTAACTGCTTTAAACTTTCTCTGTTTGAATGTGTTCTAATCAAAATCATTCATTATATATTATATTTCTCAGCCTTGTATGTGTATGTTGCTACATTTATGCTGTACAATAATGTAACATGAAATTCAGGATTCCGAATAGCGTAGACGGGGTGACTATCTCAGGAAAAGGTGTTAAATTAATGTCCTTATAGTCAGTATTAAATTTACTTTCTTAGACGTAGCTTTCCAGTTCATCTACTAAACACAAATACTTACATCTACTAATTAACAATACATTATATTGGTTTGATTATGATATTAACGTGATACATAACATACACTTCTCGAAATTGTTTATTTCAGGCCGTCTACCAATATGTGACCTCCATTTACTGAAGTTTTAGATCAATAAACTAATATACGTATGACCGTCTGAATGCTTAAACTCTGTATACGAAACAGATTCAGTACGGATACTACGGAACAAATATTTTACTCCACTTTTTCCACATGTAAGTACACACTGACTCAGCATTTTTTATTATTTTTCTCTCGCCTTGAGAGAATTCTGTAGAACCTCTGTGGCATATCTGTTAGTTTAATTTTTTTTTGCTGCATTCTCTGGAGCAATGACCTGGTTATTGCATTTCCGAGTCTGATGTTCGAAACAAATAATCGATTTCTTTTAACCATCGAAAAATAGCATAACCTCTTTTAACCAATATTGTTTCAGTAAATAAGGAATGTTGAAGAGAAAATATTTCGGAAAAATTAAATATTTAAAAGCAAAATATAAGTGTTGAATTTTTAATTTAATGTATTAAAATAACCGGTAAAAAAAAGGGACAAAGAACATTGTCAGTGTTCTGACACATCTATTTTCAAAGCAATATAACTTAGAACTTAGAAGCATTATTGATGATGAAACACTATAGGTGAAATAGTAATCATTTTAGATTTTAATTTTATTTACAGGTTGCCGGAATGTGTATTTATAATGTGATCGATTATACCAAGTTTTGTAATTAGGTGCGTCTATATTTTAAAAATTGCTATCTCAGAAATGGTATTTCTTCATCGTGATAATAAGGGAAATTTCTAAATCATGTTCAAAAAGAAAATTAATACATATAGAGCGATATCCTTATTAATTTAAATTTTAAATTTCAATTTAGTGTAATTCTACTTGTAATTTTAGTGAGTACGCGTCCTGAAATTAAATTAATTTTTTCTAGTTGTTGCAAACTCGTGAGGAGAAAAGTTCTGTGAAGTTGAAATGACCCAGAAATAAGTATAACCAGCAGTAGCTAAATTAATATTTATGAAATTAGTAATCGGGGCACATAACCTCTGGATTTACTGGCCCTGCAGATACTTTTTAAAAGTTTGCTAATATAATCTCATTTTTTTTTCTTTGCGTTAACATCCATCACCTGCTCCCATATCAAATTTCGTTTTTATTGGCTTACAGAAATCTTCAACTGTCCTAAAGAGTCACATCTCGAATATTATTGTTTTTTTTTACTAACAAAAGTAAAAAATTAATATTTCCTTGTTATTTATAACAATGACAAACTAACAATACATCGCATCTAGTAGAAAGTAATCTTTTGGAGTCAATTACGAAATGAAACAATTTCAATAATGTATAACATCATATATTTTGTTCGTATACCTACGACTACTTCAAAAGCTATTATAAGAATATTACTGTATATAATAATCGGGGAACAAAACGTTCATAGATTTTACGCTAAAGACACCTTTGGATTCTGCGGAACGGGAGGATTCCAACAATATAATGTATAAAATCCAACAGTATAATGTAAAAAAAATCACTTCAACCGCAATTGAAGTCGAAATTTGAAAGTTTCACTTGGTAACCAGACGGTCCTCTGAAGTTTGTATTTGAGGCTCTGTCTTGAAAATTGTTGCCTCGAGTCACCGCGCCACCGTTAAACTCGGGTCCTGAATATTACGACTCAAAAGAAATAAAAACGTTTAAAAAGAGCATAAAAGCACTAAGTGAAATATTCTAATTGAATTAAAGTTGCGAAAATGTGAGCAATTAATTTCACTTTCAAGTAAGAAGTGTAAAGTTAGGATCATCCTGCAAATAAAAACATGCAGTACGTGTGAAGAAATTATTGAAATTAAGATGTCATGAAACAGAAAATTAAAACATGGAGGTAGAAATTCTTATGCCAATACATTAAAGATTACACTTTTTAAATGGGGCTAAAAATGGAGGAAATGAACATGATTAGTTTTTTTATATTATGTGCAATTGTGCTGGTGGCTAGATTTTTAAATGAAGTTGTTACTTTTCATTCAAATATTTTGTATTTATAAAACAACAAAACCAATGCATTAACAGTTATATGTAGTGTCTTATTACAAAATAAGTGTTTTGTGACGAGTTTTCAATATAAAGAAAACGGATTATAGTCTGTTAGAAAATTGTAAATTCTCTTTGACCATTGAAAACATAAAAATTATATTTTCTTTTCAATGCTTAGAAAATCATACAAAAATATTGATGTATAATGATAAGAAATAATAATATCAACTAAGTCAGTTGGTTCATTTTAAGAACAAATTTTCGTTTGACGATTAGAATACTAGTTCTTCGGTGTATCTTTTTTAAGTGCGTAAGACAAACTAAATTATTACAGTCAAATTAATCGCTTATTTTTGGAAGTTCAAATTTTTGCGTACATTGATATAAAGTAAATTGCCTTTTATTATTCCCAAGAATAAGAAAACACTATTAGAAAATAAACACCCCTGTTATCGAACTTGTCTTGTTGACAAAGTATGTGAACCATATACCCCATAGTACATAAATTAATCAAATTAAGCAAACCTTTTGAAATACCTTTACTGCTGGTATAGCAACAAAGTTACATTACCTCTCATTCGAATTGGCATATGTATACTATATTATACGTATACAGAACGAGACAGAGTGACATGCCATTATGAAAGGACACATTTTATTGACAAATATGCCAAAGAATGAAGCAAATAAAGAAGTTAAAGTAACATGATCATTGCAATTTTTCTTTCTTTCATAAATCAAGAAGTTGGAAAAAACAAGATATGATCTTTAAGAAAAGTTTTGGCATCATGTTTTTTCCCAAACATGGTAGGAGTAAAAGTTTGAATTGTTTTTATATCAGCAGGAAATCTGCACTAAATTTAGCACATATATTTTCTGAACTAAGTTGGAATGGAAGGATAACAGAAGCTATAGAAATGAACTTACTGTTTTAAAACAGAATTTAGAAATTTGGTCTGCTGTACAAAGTGTAATATGTAATTGCAAAATATGTCAAATACTTGGAGACAGGACACGTATAGAGCAACGTTTATTGTATGATTTTTTGTGTAGTAGTTTTGCACGTACAGTAGTTAGTACGCTTTTTAGATTTCCGAACTGTTTTAAAAATGCCCATTGATATTGTGTACGCGACGCGTTACGCAATAATATTTTTAATTATAATGAATTATTTTAATAATCATCTGGTCTATAAAATACAAATAAAATAATCTGTGTATTATAATAAAACAATATTCGGTCTGTGCATGATTATGTAATTATGACTGTTTTCTTTGATAATAAGACAATTATTATTATTATTAATACATACTCGTATATAAAGATGATAATTATTTTCTATTGTGCAAATATAAAGTTTCATAAATACAATAAATAAATGAGTAGGCTAATTAAGTATTTAAAAATAAGTACCTTTAATATCCGTTTTTCATTATTTGATTATCGATTTTATACTTCTGAAAACTTCTGCACCCCAATGTTCTGAATATAAATTCTTAATTTAGTAGAATAGCAGCTAGTGAGCTACATACAGTATTTTTATACATTTTAAAGCACGTTGAGTTGTTGAATTATATGTTACAATATATGCCAGAAACTTAATATTGCTAAATGTTCTTATCTATGGATACACGTAATATTTGTATTTTGCTTCTTCCGTCACATATCAATATTTCAGCCTCTTACTGTATATTGACGTGTCCTACCTTTCCCTACTTCCATGAGCCCAGCATCGTAAAGGTGCTCAAGAACTTCCCTTCTATTCCCAAAAGCTATTCCTCCCCTTATTAGAATAATAATGCGACACAACTTCAATTCATATTCTGACTCAGGACCCAACAGGGAATTCTTTATCATCAGGAAAATCTAATCCTTCCTTCTAATTTCTCGCAGTCATCTTAAAGTCTCTAATTAACAAATGCTTTTTATAGTCATTGCTGATTACTAGAGCAATTAATGAGGCAGAAATTCGTATGCGAATACATTAATTTAAGGAAATATGCTTGAGTTTACGTACAACAACTTTTTAAAGTATGTATTTTAATGCCGCTACCAGATATTACATTTTGATTAATTTCTCAAGTAATGCTATGAAGGCGTATATACTTTCAGTTTATTTATAAACTTAATCAAATTCAGTTTTATGAGTTGTACTATTCACATACATTAGAAAAGTCATTGGTGATTTATACCTTTCTTTTTGAGAAATATATAATTATAATGTAAGATAAATAATGTAATGTAATATAACTAATAATATTAATATTATATGTACATTCATTCTAAATTGAAAATTTGTTCAATCGCCTTGCTTGGATTTGAAGGTCCAATATAGTAAATTCAGCTCTACATTCTCCACCTCAACTTTTAACATCATTTTGTAAAAGAAAGCGTCACTGGACTTCAAATGCTGAAGTGAATTCTCATTCAAATATCAATTACATATTACTTTCTAAATCAATTAAAAAGATTAAAAATAATTGTCTACTATTCTCTACAGAGTTTACCAGATTTGTTTAATAAAATCATTACTACGACTACATGTAGGGCAACAAAAAAAAACTTTCAGCCTGTCCTGTTACCTACCATGTACCCTTAATATTGAATAATATTTCCTAACAACGGCCATGTTCTCTTTTCCTTTGTAAAGGAGTTATGAGTATAAGGCAGCAGCATTACCGATTTTAAAGAAGAAAACTTCTCTGAGTGTTTGTTTCTAGACTCTAAGGAAACTTGTTAACTGAGGAAGACAAAAGTACATTACGTAAAAGAGAAAAAGGCTTTTACCTTAACGAGGTCAACAAAGGTCACGCCGGAGACAACAATGAACATAAATGACAAAGGGTTTTCTTCTCAACGCTTTTCTTGTTGGTGTAGGGAACATATAAGATTCCTGCTCGCTTACAAATTGTGCTGTTTAGCAGCAGAACGTGAATGCATGCAATTATACTTATTCATGGTCCAAGATACAAGAATCTGTTTGTGCGATGCTGTGTTCTTGGAAAATGACGGAGAAATTCACACTATTTTCTCTTCAGATTCGTTTGTGGGACAAATTGTAACCTGGGTATATTTATGTTTCTCACTATTGTGTCAAAATGCAAGAGAACTATAACACATCGCGTATTTGTGTTACAATGCTGTTACTGTATAAACTTTATAATATAGAGTCCTCTGCATTAAGAAACGAACAATTTTTATAAAACTCAAACGAAAAGTTACAAGAATTCATTCATCAATCATCATATAACAGTAATATATACTTTTGTGTTTGCGGGTGCTTTCATGTCCATGTTATATACGATTCAGGTTGTATTTTATAATATAGAATTAATATTATTTAAACATGAAACAATGTAATACGACAATAATCTTAATTTATTCTGGATGGACATACATAACTATTATATAGCAATTTCCAAAATATAACATTAAATAATAGAGCATATTAATCTTTTCAGTATCATAGAAGTACACCACATTTTCAACAGAGCATTTCAATAGTACCATCCATGTTTCACTGTCAAGTTCATCATTTAATTTTGCGATTGTAGTAATCTAACATGCGTGTTTCCAATTATAATCATTCTGTGACTTTATTAATGAAATTATTAATTAAACTGACTCACATACATACTTTCCCTATTTTACATTATTAAAAATTCAGCAAGTACTTTAATTAATAACCCCCATTTCACATATAACAAAATGATATCTTCTCTACATTTGGAAATATTTCTACTTCATCCTCTCCCCTACTTTTAAAATGACTTTTGACATCGGCTGGAAGACAAATTCTCTAAACCGTCAAATACAATTTTTGCGATCATTTTTACACATTAAATCGATATGAAAGTTGACGTGCACACGTGCGTATAATTGTGACGATAGACGATACTGACAAACGCCCTACCAAATGTCAGAAACAGTGTTACAAATACCCATTTCAATGAGCAGCATCCTGTCTTAACAACATGGCAGAGGTTTAAATGATAGATGAAGTTATCATTTAGAGCTCACAAACTTCCTGCAGATTCAGTACGAGTTAAATATTCACGTCGTCTCCGAATATTTGTTTGAGATGGGTATATTTCTTGGTGTTCATTGGTATATATTCGAATGAGAGGTTTATAATGATGCAGTGAGATGTTCATTATATTTTGCCTTTGTAGCATATATTTATATCTATCATTAAATAAATTTTATTCAATATTTATAGATTGTACACATAGTGAGAATATATTATTTTCAAATCTAAGTAAATTTTCAACAGTTTGGTTACGTATTAGTTCAACTGTTAGTATAATTATCACCTATTCCTTTTGGGTATTTTTTTCCCTTACATATGCTGTAATTTCCGTTGTCCCGCATCATAAATATTCAAACACGACTTCTGATAACTAATAATTTGTATATTTAATCTAGATGTATTATTTCAAAGCAAATTCTTACCATTACATCAATTTGTTGTAGTTAGACATTCCGATCCATAACCCACAAGAAGGAGGGGGTCGGGTGAGTAAGAAACGAGGACGGATTATCGTACTAATTGCGATCGTGCATGGCTTGTTTGCCTAACAACCCAATTTTAATCACGAATTAAAGACCTGTCAAAACCTGTGAATAAATGCTTTCCTTCCTTATTAGAAAATATGATTACACTTTTCTTAAGGCACGCTCCAACTTTTAAACAATGGGGTGTGAAGTGATATATATTTGAGATCAGCAGCAACTTATTAAACATTGTTTCTGGTATGTTGGCATGCGTGATATTGTACTTGGAAAGATGAATGGTTTCTAATAAAGTTTCAAAATATAAAATTTAATTACCAACTGTAGGATGTGCTGAAGCTAAATGGAACAATCAAGATGTAAAACAGTATATAGAAGTGGAGTGTTAACTTTTGAAAGAGTGTGTAAGCATGCTGAAGTTATTTATATGTATAGTCATTTATGAGAAAGGAAGTTCTATGTACCTCATTAGAGTAATTTATTGGATGGCATCTTCTGTTTAAGAACAACAGGTCAGGTAAAACAGAAGAACTGTTTTATAATTTATAATCATAAAGAAAATTCTTACAACCGAAAAGCGAACGATATACGTGTAGTTTTACTTCTCATCTTGAATTACTTGAGTTTGCTTGTTTTCCATCATAATAATGTACTATAATTTATTATCTGCTATGTTTTCAAAAATATATTTCAAATTTACTTAGTTTAGATTAACCGGTATAAATGATAAATAATTTGTGTATAATTTAGTGGGTCATGAGAATGCTTTCGACGCCAGTCATATTTATAATATATTACAATACGTTTTATAATACATAATTATCTCATATGTAAACATTTCGACAACTCGATAAAAACAATAAAACTTACGCATTCGATAGAAATATTAGACGTTATATTTCTATTAAATAAGCAACATGCAATGCGTCACCAGTTTTTGTAGCACACTGAATATTTCTGAAATTGATTTATTAGCAGTAATGTAAATCATATACGTTGCTATTACGAGTATTAACATAATTATGAGAATTGAGAATTAACATATGTGATAAAACTATGACTTCCATAATATATAATAATTGATGAGCAATAACTGTTATGAAATAGCCATTTATATTTCATTGCTTTTTTAACTTCTTCAAATCTCAATATATATATAATTACATCTGTATATTATTCAAGAGATAAACATCCGATCCTGCAAATAATCATTTTTGACTGAAACAATTATTATAAACACAAACTGTGGTTGAGAAAAAAGGAATTTATTTCGTCAAAAATTACCATTCCCTCAGCTGCTGGTCAAACTCTTACATTTAAAGAAACATTGATTTTATAATCCGAAAGAACTTTCTATTTCATATTTCTGTCTAGAAAAAAAGTCTTGCGATTCACTATTAAAGAAAACGATGACTATAGGAAAAGAAGAAAAAGAAAGAAGAAAATATAGAATACTATATATTATTACAAAGAAAAAATTTGAATATATACAAACTCCGTAATGATAGCAACTTCTGTGCGTTTCTCGAGTTTGCATATATAAAACCACTAATGGCCCAACTTTCCAGATAATGATCTCACTCAACTGTCAAACCTAACAAAATGCACACACAACTAAATGTACAGAACATCGATTTCGGATTACATATTTAAAACTTATACTAAAGATACATACAGATATAAAACACTTCCACAAAATATATACCAACTTGATGATATTCAGTACTGAGAATGTTTTATAAAGACTTAGGCCTATTGAAAACCCAACGTGCGAAATTTTCCTTAATTCTACACGTGTTCGATATTTCCTTGGAAAACATACAAGAAGATTCCCTCCCTCCTTTGAAATTTCCATTATTTGACAGTCTGTATCAGGTATGGTATATCTATAGAGTTTATAGTAGCACCATAATGTGAATTCTCGTAGGAATATGACTTAAGGATGAATTAAAAAGGAGTTGTTCTGTTGGAGCGTCTCCCCCGTCTATAATTTGTCTTCCTTAATATTAGATGCTCTGTGTGGTGAGGAAAATTTAAGATTTTGGAAATGATAAATTGTGAAGAATTAACTCTAGGAGTATAATAATAGTGTGGTGGGGTTTAGAATTTGCGATTAATAATTTTTGTGTGTATTTTAAAACATTTTGTTCTCTTCTTACAAATATCTGTATTTACTGCCCATCACGCTGAAGTTTATTTCCATATCAATTTAGAAAATATTATTAGCCATAATTTTGAAGAGTTGTTAATGTTCCATCTTAATAGCAAATTATCAGAAAACTTGCCAAAGTAATATTAGAAATAACGTCGATATCGTTATATCGTCTGGAACTTCTATGGATTTTTGATCACGATATTTGAAATGTGGATATTGATATTTGGTGCTCGATACGATAATACTGTATGTAGAAACACTAAAGTTAATTGATTTAATTTTATTTTTCTAATGGTTATTCAATTGTTACGTCTTCCATATTTCAAAAGGAGATTATAGTTATATTTTTTAAATATTTTAATGAAATTCTACTTCAATACTTGAAGTTATGGAACAAGACAGGGTTTTCATTGATTATTGATATTTCTATGACTTACAGGTTAGTTAATTATCAATAGCTTAGTGTTGAAGTTTCAAGAACTTGATGTAACTGCTGGAATAAAGGTCATTCAACGCACCATTTTTGTGTTTTGTTTATTCCATATATTTGATGTAGGATTTAATGAAAAGCGTAATGTATGAGATTATTGTTTGTTTTTTCAAGAACTTAATTAATGTAACTTATCAAAATTTTGAACTTTATTATAAGGGTTGTGTAAGAGTATCAACACAAAACTGTACATAACATACTTGTATATAAGATGTTCAAAATAAAATCAACACTTTCGATTTTGATTAAATATGGCAAGTCAAGGGCACGTTGAGTGTTAAAAAGATTGAAATTTTCTTATTGATATAGAAAACTGTTATAGACATATAGGAAATGTTTATTTGAAAGAAATTAAAATTTGGAAGCGTTGGCAGAGGTGTACTGGCAAGCGTTAATAATATTCCATATTTATTTTTATTCGCGCATGACCACAACCTCGCGCATGCTCAAAGTATATCTTAATATCTAGTATTTTAACTCTGCGCAACTTATTGTAAGATTCAGTAAGCTGCAAGAACTGTTGGATTCAGCTACTCAAAACACAAAAGTATCCTGCTACCACAAATCATAAATGACTTCCTGATAAGAGGTTATTTAAACTGAACATAATAAAGCAAAGGACTGTTCATTCATTGGTAAGTTAGTAGCAAAGTTAGGATATTCAAGATTTCGCTTCCATTCAGTTATTGTGCTGCAGTTTAAAATAAAATAGTCTTAAGAGAACAAAAATAAATGATGTCACCTTATTTCTTCGACTGAAAATATATAAAAAATAAAAATATGTATACATAACGATACTTATATTACCTTACAGAAATGACAACTATAAATAGTGTTCATGGAAGCCTTAATTGTATTCTTACATTATGTTGTACAGCGAAATATGTCAGGAATAATTAGATGTTTGGAGAAACTAATGAAAGAGATTAACGAAGAGTAAAATTATATTCCAAAAAGGTGGAAATATCTGGATATACTGAAGTTGTCGACGTTCTCCTTCGGATTTCTACATGAAAGTCCATTCTATTTGAGGAAAATTCAGTAATGAGCGAATTCACTTTTATTATACATAGCGAAAGCGAACTCATTCTGTATAGAAGTACTATTTGCTAAGTTCTGTTGCAATAAAATACAGTACACATTTCTCTCGTACTGCACACATTTCTCTCAGATGTTGCTTAACAAGGAAAGACTCTTTGTTGTTATTTACTACGAGATGTACTGAATCTATAGTTTGCATTATTAAGGTGCGTTCTGCTAATATTCATTTTGCTCTAGCTCTAAGATTTTTTTACGAAGTTATTAATAGGCCTATTAAAAAAAGCTGAACAATTTTATTTAAAAACTCTGTACTGTCCAGATGGTGAGATGGAAACTATAACAACGTATAGTTCATGGTTGGAGAGTACAGAGTTTTTAAGTTACATTTAACACACAGTCTTCTCTGTATATACAGTATACTTTTATTTTGCTAACAATTTCGAACACAGTATCTCGAAACTGATAGCAAAATAAAATGCTATATAAGCTACATCGTAGGATGTGTGTTTATTGTAACTGAATAACTTCCTATATGAAATAATAATTTCAAATATAAAATATCACCATAGAATCATAAAAATAGAATTTAGATATGACACCAATACTTCCAAACTCTTATGGAAATTTGGAATAAGACTGTCTGTTTTATGAAGTACTCTAAGTACCGGAAATACAACTACTATAACGAAATGATTGTTATCTCAAAAATGAAAAATTTCAATCCTTCTCATCACCTTTTCTATAATGGATCGAAGCAGATTAAGTACAAGACTTTGCCTATCTTCATACTAAGCCGAGTCTTGACAACTTAGTGCCTTCGGTAATGTACTATATTCCCCACTATGTTACTTGTTATAGAGATAGGGGGAAACGAGAGAGAATCTGGATTGAGCATTCGACGAGTTAAGGCGAAAATGTCCCTTCTGGATTAAAGCTCAAATAATCCTGATACATGCTTCCGCGGGATCTAATTGCCTCCAAAAACAGCTCTAGGAACTTTAGTTACTGTATTTTGGATTATAGCTTTATGAAGAGAGAATTTTATTTCAAAACTGAATATATAGTAGACTTTTTATATTAGTTGTAATGGGGAACATGAGCTGTAAAGGCTTCAGTTTTTTTGCGGTGTTTTTTCTCATTGATTTTAGTCAATGACATTTCAAGATCCTCAATAATTTGCTGCTTTAACAACGGTTTTCGCAAGTAGCTTTATTTCTTTAATAAGTTAGATTATATAATATCATCAGCTTCTTAAAGGACAGTTATTTACGTTGAAAACTATGATATACAGTATTACTATGACTTTTTTTAAATAATACTTTCTATTTAGTGTTGGATTATTTTTAAATCTTGAATGAAGGCATTGCAAATCAGTTGTAAGTCACTTTTTCAGTTCATAGTTGCTGATACAGTATCACTAATGTTTTTTTTCTTATTGTGTACAGATATCTTATGATGGTCCTTGGTTGACTGATATAATTGTTATAACAAATAACTTATGCAATATACATTAATACTGTATATTAGTGTATATTGTATTTTATTTTGTAAAAGTTTCTATATAATTATTATGTATATAATATGTTTACATGTCCTTTTAATTTACCTGTACGAAGTAAATATATTATTATTATTAACTAGGTTGACAAGTAAGAAATTTCATTCAAAATTTAAGATTTCCTCAATACAACTACTAACGAAATGCTTGTTATCTCAAAAATCAAAAATTCCAATTCTTCCCATCACCCTATTTTTTAATATTTTGTTTTATTTTATCGAAAATATGCACATAGTACAGTTTCATCAGATTGTATGTTTCAGAGATTCTGCAAAAAACAGGGTAAGTCTAAAAAAAGTTATCTATTTCATAAATAGCATATTCAATATTCTTATGATTTTAATAATATACATTTTACTTAAGACAATTGCAGCCTGCTAGTGTAGGGAAATGTAATAATAAAACATCAATCTAGCTATTGGGTCCTTTAATAAAATGTTTATTTAATGGATTGCCACTAAATATAATAAAGAATGCCAAGTGTATTTCAACTATTGTTACAGTAATAGCATCGTAGTATTGAAGTTCAAATTTTTTTTTTTTAGTTAATAGTATTAAGGCCATAATTTTCTATTGCTCAGAATCCCATTTCAGTTATTCGCATGCTTCCTAGATATATCCAATTCCAATACAATTTGCTATTCCAAAATAGTAACTGCTAGGATATTACTACGAAATACCATTCCCTTTATACCATATTCAATAACCGTATACATAGTGAGGAATGTTTATTTCCAAACAGTAGAAAGCAGTATATAGTATTGTGAAACCAGTAATACCAACATAATTTCAAGTTAATCGGATTGGTATGCAAATGTTTCATGAAACGAAGACAAACAGGAAAGTGTTTTCTTGTCATTATTACAACATGAATCCACTACGGCTACAATCAATTGTTACTGTTATGATAAGAGATTAAATAAGGGATCGTCTTTTATTGACTTTTAGTTGTTTGGTTTATATCAATATAAGTTGGAGATACGGCACACCAGAGTTTTCTATAAGCTATAAGTAGATGATATGAAATATATAATACTCATAATCTAGATTTGTTTTCTTTATCATGCAGAATTTGTTAGGCTAATGTGATTTTGATTATTATTGATGGAAAGAGCACGTGGGACGAGGGATAATGTTTTTCTAGAAGAAAGTTTCGTTTAAAAGGTTTTTAAGTTTTTGAAGAATTAATGGAGGATTTTGAAGAAGGGTATAACACCGGAAAATGGAGCTAGGTGTTCGGAAAAATGAGGTAATAAAGCAACTATGTGAATTTTCTGCGTATTATAATCATATTAAGCTTAACAAAGTTAAAAGAAATAGTGAAACTTTTGATTCCCTGTATCATGCTTGAAAGAACAACGTAAATAAATTTCCCATTTCAAAAGAACTTCCATTACAACTATATTCTATTATTTTAAATCTTTATCACACCGGTGTCCAGAATGCGCAACACCTGTACTGCCGGTACACAGAAAGATATCAGCTTTCACTGTTTGTGATAATTTGATGATGAAACTAGATATCTTCACAACTCCGACAACTAATGAACACATTATCACATGACGTATTAATACTCTACATTTATTATTATGATTGTGGTGACTTATTTTGCACAATATTACATAATAACTGATAATAACGTACTAACTTGCAATGATTTTTTTAGTACAGACAGATTATTACTTGCATCCATATGTTTAAAATATATTATCAGCATTATTATATTATTTCTCTTTTAAATTACAGGTTTGGAATTAATTTAATTACTTGATCATTCCACTACATTCTAGAAAAAAATTCCTTTGATTTATTTCATTATTTCAAATTATGCTCTTCTGTTATAATTATATTTTGAAAGTACAATATATTCCGCTCTATATTAATAAGCACCTTATTTAAATGCCGTGCGAAAGAAAAATCTCCCGGATCTTCTTTCTAAAAGTTGATAAATCAGTTTCCGTCTTGGAGAGCTCGCGAGTTCATAGTCGCATCATCAGTCTTCTCAATACTGTCACATATTAATCTCCAGTGGTATATTCTCCTTAAAATACTTCCAAGGAAAACTTCCGTAGAAGATAATCAATTTAAGGCAATCTTTGATATCCAAATTACCCTCACCACAAACTGGGGGTTCGTTTTCGTTAGTTATGTACCCCAAGAAGGAAGAAAAGTTTGTTTAAAAGACTAGTAGATTACGTTTTGTAGAAGTGATACTGTTGGCTAAAAATATTTGTTATTGAAGAAAGATTCAGCTTTGACGAATTTTGAGGAAAGTACAGTTGTTTATGAGTGTTAGGAATTCGTTATTGGAATTAATTATTTCAAAATGGAGTTTTAATAGAATTTTTTTCTGAGTTGAATAAAACTAAACGATGTTTTTATATTAATATAGGATAGTGTTAATAACAATGTAGCTATAATAGATGATTACAAATTGTATGTTTTTTTAATTATTACATTTACAAGAAATTGATGCATTTAAAATGTTGATTAACATCACAACACTCACAAAAAATTGAAAACTAAAACTTGTTCTCTTCGCTCTCCTAATCTTCTTCATATTATAATAATAATATTTAGCGACCTGCTGATAATATAAATGATTCAATTCAATATAAATGATCCTACTATGTTATCTGCAACCTCTGTTGATTAGAATAAATTGACATTTTCTGAATTAGTTCAAGAACTTCTCACAAACGGACAATTTTGCTACAATATACCGGTAATTTCCGACAAAAAAGTATAAAGAAAATTAATTTACTTCGTCGTTGTGGAGGTCGGAGGAAATCTATTTGGAAATTGCATCTTCACTGGATATTGCAATTGATCTTTTTATCAACGAGACTGACTATTTCTATATGGAATGACACATTCAATCGTGTTGAAACAGTAATAATTATTCAAAGACATCGCGGAAAAAGTTTTATGCTTGGTTTTGGTAGACAAGTATTTAAACCGCACATTAATTAGGAGAATCGGTAAATTTTATAGTGACCCTAATATTATTTTTAATATACTTAACTTTATCTGAGAAAACATAATCAAAGGCAACTAATTTGCTTGATAATGAAGTAATATTTATTACCGGTACCTCAATGTTAATTTTTAAACTGTATATTTATTCCCGTACATGACAGTACATGTATCTCCCATTACTAACTCACCTAACATTTTCAGTATGATCATATTTCTATATTGGCAAATATAATCATTCCACTTTAAGCCAGCAGCTTCCTCAGCATAGTGTGTTAATTAACCTTTTTTATTTTTAAAAGGCAATTAAAAAAGTTTACTTCCGAAATGATATACTTTCATTCTTCCTACTTTTAGTTGGTGAACTTTTCTTTTCCTTTCGTAATAAAAAGATCTTATATGTATACTGAAGTACTGTTGGACACAACTTACCTTGCAGCCAGCAGAAGAAAACCACTCACTTTACAACTTTTTTCGACTTTTCTAAGTACAATAATATGAAAGAAAACTTTGCAATCTTCGCTTTTCAATCCTTCCGAGAATACGACGAATTCCCCAAACACCGAAATAAACCGAACACACGAGTAGTCAGTAAGAACGTAAATCCACTTTTGCCAACCATCACTCAAGTATTTGAATATCCATAATACTTCGCGGTCGGATTGACGACGAATGTCTGCGCAGGAGAAAAAACGAAATCCGATGCTGCTTCGTCGACTACTGCCACCGAACTGAGCATCGGAATTGTGCGGAGAGACTGTTTTTCTGCTCCACAAGAACGAGGCAGACGCGAAACGAGAGTTCAACTTTTTGCTTACTATATGAAATACGGAGGTTTTCATCATCGTACTATATTCTAGGAGATAACTGTATTATAATATTGGTGAAAGCGTGAAACGTTAAAAAAAGTCAGTTGATATTGTTGGCAACATTGCTGGATGCAAATTATATGGCTTTTCAATTTAATAACATTTCATAAACACTCAAATCACATTATATATTCCAGGGCTGAGGTTATAAATGGGTATACTTTAGTATCTTAGCATATCAATTTCTAGATAACAGTAAGAGCTACAGATCTGAATATGTCAATCAAAATTCTTGGACAGGTCAATTTTGCCATTATCTCTGATATGTCAATCTTATTCGTTCTCGGATAGATCAAACTCCATTCTCGGATATAGGCTAGGTTTGGCCAGGTGGGTTTCAGTTTGTTTTAGCTTTCCTTTTCACAGCATTAGCCTATTGAGAAAACGTACTGCTAAGATACTAAAGTATCTCAATAAAATGATAATTTTTTCAATTCTCAACAATTTCTTAATTTGATATTTCGTGTCGAATCTTTCATGCAGACTCTCATTTGGTTTTCACTTCGGCAAGGAACATCTCGTGAATACGTTTTCTTATAACAACGAAATAATTCTTTATAGCTTTATATATTCCAAGTTGCAGCTTCTCATCTAAATACTATTGTAATTGGGATTTTGCCACATTCAAGCCGTTTGGTCATTTTCATTTTCGGTACATTTTGAAGAATCTCTAACTCTAAGTATTATATGCAAACCATATTAATTTTGTAGGATAGATTCAGTTATAAAATAATTGTCTTCGACTGACGTTCGTGAAAGTCAAAATGTTTCTGGTAATCATGGAATAGTGTGTGAGACAGATTTTTTTTCAGGCACATCACGCCATGAAACATTCAAAGATAAATACTAACATATATACTATAATAGTACAGTGTTTCAATATTTTTGCAAAGTCACTGTTGCAAGCGTATAACTCTGAGACATTCTACAAGTCAGATCTGAAATCACATGAATAATATGAAAATGTTAGATTTATATTGAATGTTCAAAAGTTGACGACTAATAAAATTCTATCTTTGAGTAATTGTCGTTGAAAGATTTTTATAATGGAGAGTGAATTACTATACTTTCACAATTAATATTGCATGACAGCACTTGGAATATCTTAATTTCCTATCCAATCCGTTGATTGCATTACACACCAAATCATTATCTTCAGGTTGTATAAATTAATTTTGTTGATGAATGATGATTAAAAGTAAAACAGCAAACGTTTTGAACTCAATATGACACTGAAAGTTATAAACTGAGCAGTACCAAAATACTCATTTCTATTCATAGCAATACTGTATTATAACACAATATTCGACTATATTGTTTATATAATATTAATCGCTTACTCTCGGTTTCATATGCATTATGAACATGGTTTTGCTATTACTCAATATCGATCACCGTCACAAATCTTTAAAGATAGTGTTTACATAATTATTATTAAGTGGGAATCGTTTATGAAGTTTCAACACTTAAAACTGCATACGTGTCGCGGAGTTACTTATATGTAGACTATTTTTGGAATTTAGAAAATAGCTTTTTCTGTAACAGTCATTTCTTTCCACATTTCTGAAATTTTCTTTTTTGCATATTGACCGTTTCAAGCTTTTCCATATTGGTGCCGTGATTCTCACTTTTTTTACTTTTCCTTCATACATAAATTCTTATATTGTTGATTGAGATATCCCACTGTGAAACGGGCACATGCAAATTTCCATGTATTTTTTTAAATTTAATTATACTTTTTTTATTCCAAAAGAGAAAAACAAAAAGTTCAATAATTTTAGACGAAAAAAAGGTCTAAAGATTAGGTGCAAGTTATAAAAGCTAAAACGTTTTTTAAAAAATAGCGTAGGGAAATTAGCAGTTAGTTGTGAGATATCCCGTTTTGAAACTAGCACTAATGTTTGACCTATTAATTGACACAGTAAATGGACCGTTTTGAACTAGCCAATTAGATGCCCTCCTAAACACCTTCTCAAAGAATACAATGCCGCAACTAACTCAATTATTTTGAAACAGTGAGATAACCCATTTTGGAAATACACGACATATATTAAGTTCCCATTTATTTAAATTTATCACTATAAATTGTATAGTTAAGTGACAAAATAATGTCTACATTGTAAGCAGCAATTATGCTGTTGTGAAAACACAATAAGCAATTATTATTATATTATTATTATTTGCAAACAGA